>NW_006498404.1:901253-929133 GCF_000471905.2 Amborella trichopoda
AAAGTGTGATCATCGGCCAATCCTTCAACAGTAGGAAAGCTTGCTTGGCCCTATTTTGGTTGTTCAAATTCACGAAATACACAATGGGAACAAGAAGGATACAATGGTTGGAAGATTCTTGGGAGGCTAGCAACTTGGAAGATTCTTAGAGCAAGTAGTAGGGTACTTATATAGGTGGTATATGACTTTCTTATATACGTGGTATATGACATTGAGCAGAAAGAGAATCCATCAAAAGATCGAATCTCAGAGGATCTTGTCTAAAGAACCGATTGAACCATGTTATGAAATCAAGAATGCCAACTACAAATGCTAGAGTATGGAATGCCCAAAATATTCAAAGACTTAGCAGGTGTGAGGTTGGGAGTTTTGCTGTCCAAAGTTCAGAGATGTGGGGGAGGGAAGACATCAATTGGGTATCCGAATTAAGTTTCAAACCTTGCAGGAGGGGTCCATTTGGGATGATGGTATTCTATGCTCTTAATGGTTCAAGGATCATGGATAACCTTTGGCAGGTTAATAATGGGTGAAGGCATCAAGCCACGGTGCATTGCCAGGTGACATATTTAAATTCATCTCTCTTTTGAGAAAGGGGCGGTAGTGTTACTCTGAGCAAGACTCACTTCTCCTAAGTCATAGGGAGACATGACTTGATTTACCTGTTTCTAGATGAAGCATTGTTCACCAGGTCCAGTATATAGGAAAGAAATTGGTGATGACTACACAGACATATTTTCTAAGTCCTCATGACTGGAAAAGCACAAGGGGTGAACCAAAGGGTCGCCAAACACACAAGGTACGACATCTTGATACTTGATACTTCTCACCCATTTGGCTAATAGGAGAGCAACTTCTCCCTTTCAGTGTTTCATATTGCACCTCAAACAAGTGGGAGGAGAATATGGATCATGCGGGCAGGCTTTAAAGCAACAAAGAAACAACAGTTGGTCAAGCATATAAGCATAGATGCTAGTAATAATAATAAAAAGATGAATAAACCAGCCTTTGGCAACAATAAAAAACAGGCTTGCTTTAGGTAACATCAGGTACAAGGGAATAAAATGTCGTTGATAGGAGAAAAGGCGATATAGTACTCTTCACAATTGAAAAGGTGAACCACACCTGGCCAAAAATGAAATAGGATTTTTTTATTTTTTGATATGAAGACTTAATTATGGAAAGAAGAGATCACGTGGCACCATAAAGTGCAAACAAGACAACTTAAGGGACACAAACACCATGCTCTTTCATACCCAAAGAATGGGAGGAGCAACTTAGATCCAACATATTATTATAATTTTTTTTGAAAATGTTAACTATTATATATTAATAAGGAAGTACAAGGGGAAAGAGAGAGAGAGAGAGAAAGAGAAGCTATCCACAGGCGAATAGCAGAGATACAAAGGAGGGAGAAGAGCGAGATAGAGAGAGGAAAGCGGAATACAAAGGCTTACTTTTTGAAGGTTACAAGATCCAACATATTATTCATGGTCAACTATGAGAAGGCAGAGACATGGAAGGCCATGGTTGACTTCTCCATGAGCTTCATCATTGGCTGTTCTTATTCCTTAATTTAGTTACAAGAACTTTGTGTAGGATCTACACAGGATAATCGTCTCATATCTTTTATTTCAAATCCTTTACATCTTCTGTCCCCCAAAAATTTTGGGTATGACAAGGCCTCATTAATCCTACTTATCTGATACAATTTGTGAAAAATTTAGTTCCCCTCTAAAATCTCCTAGAAATCTGGAAAGCATAAAGGCACCATTGGGATCCAAGGCATTATATCCTCCATTACAAAGATAAAAACCTATAACCACAAATACATTGGGAAATCTTCAAATATCTGATGGCATGGATGGGTTCTGCAAATCAATTGGGGGATAAGATAGTGCAGGCATCGTGTTTGCCTCTTTCTTGGACACACAAATAACTCCAGATAGACTTCAAGGCATGAGGCAAGGAGATCCCTCATCCCTATTTTTCCTCACAGCTAGTCAGTGCATCTACAGCAAGCCTCATTAAGGGTTTTGGCCGCCCCTTTAAGGAGATTTGTGATCCAAATTCAGTTTATAGTTTACACAATGATGTCTGGTATGAGTTATGCCAACAACTTCAAATGATCCTCAAATGTTATGAGGTGGTGGTTGGATTGATATAAATCTCACTAATGATGCAGTGCTAGGTATGGGGTGTGGGGTGTGAGGACCTGAATTGGAGAATAGTGCCACCACTTTGGATAAATTTATTGAGGCCTTCCCCAAAAATATACGATTTTTATTAGTACATAAAATTACAAAATTTCTTACTATTCCACAGTGTATCGGTGAGTCGAACAAATGCTTTAGGATCCAGTCAAGGTAAAGAATGAAAATAGCACAGATGCACGAATACAGCTTTGGAGAAATATGCATCCGATGCAGAATCGGCACCCATTTTGAAGTATGCATGTCATAGGGAAGTAGGTTAGCACCATAGAGGATGCAACTTTCATCTCTAGGAGGAAGGGTTACCATCTCCCTCCCCACTAACAGCAACTCTCAGAAATATCTCAGTATACTCTATTTCCCTATCTCAGATTCTAAGGGGAATGGCGCAAAAATTACAAAGAAGCCAAAGGGATTTATTGTGAAAGGACAGAGATGAGATAAAAAACTATGGCGAGAGGATATACCATCCTAACATCTAAGGTGGATTGGAGATGAAATGATAGAAGAGAACAAGGGGGGTTAGTAGAAAAATGGCATCATCAAAGGTCAGGGGAAGAAAAGGGCACTATCGTTGTAGGCAAAGTACAGAAGCACGAAGGAGTGGTAGGGAATTCGGGTGTCACTAAAACAAAATTGCTTTTCAGTGCTATGGAGAGGCATTTTCTTATATAAGGGCAGCAACCGATGTTTAGCGCAATTCCATATAGAGTTTCTAGCCTTTAAGGTGGTTGGTGAAAGCGTGTAACAGGGGTATGAGGGTTGGAGATCAATCTTTCTCCCAGTAGTTTATATCAGTTGCAATCTGAATCCCTGCCTAAGTTTTCTGACAAATGGTAATCCTGGACAATAAGGGCAACAGAATCTAGAGAACTTAAGATGAGCCTATGCAAAGCGCGGCTCCCCCAAAATGTCACAAAAAGTAATTACGATGGTTGATCCATATGCCACCACGTCTACTCCTTTAGCACAAAGACCTGCCCATGCTACTTTTGGAGCCACCACTAGTCCACCATAATTACAATTACAAGTAACTATAAAAAAACCACACAGGTACTGAAGAAAGGAAATTACAATAGAACAATTCCGCATCCTCACTAACCCAACAGTATCAACACAATCCTATAAGACCTCATAGCATCAACTCCACACAAAACATATACTTTGGGGTGAATACTATGTCTCAACTGGAGAAGACGAATGAAATAAGTAAGGTGTGTCATCTCAAAAAAAGAAGAAGAAGAAGCAAGGTGTGTGCCCGCTAAGTATAATATGATTTATCAGTACAAAAGGACACCACCCTATAACCAATCTAGTCATAAATAATCTAGCAATGACAAATAAATAAAAAACAGCAAAGCAGCACAAAAACTAGCACAAGCAAGAGACCAAATAAAAGAAACGCGCAAGCAGGAAAGCACCCATTACCCATAAGCATCCACATCATCTCTAGAGATTTTCATCTTCTTCGTGGTTCCCTTATAGAGCTCCTCCAAGCTACATGGCAAAGTCCTCTCAATTGGAGGAGGCTTTCTTGGGACATTTGTAGAAGCCTCACCGCCCCCACCACCACCTCCTCCTACTTGATCAAAAATAATGTCATCCGCAAATGGTCCTCTTGCAAACCTTGCACTGCCACGAGAACTGTCGTTCCCAAAAAACTCAGAGAAAATGTCATCTGCACTTCTTGGGAAGAACCTAAAAGTGGTTGGGCCACCTGCACCAGGTGGAGGGACTCCCTTGAGCCCTTCTTCTCCATATTGATCATAGATTACGCGCTTTTGGGGGTCACTCAAAACCTATGATATTGAGAAAACCAATTGAGAAAACGAACTTCTGAAACTGAGAAGAGAGTGCAGGAGGTCTTTCAAAATGCAAGAGGTCTGTCTATATGGGGAATGAAATTAGGAGGTCTCTCTATAGGGAATGAAATTTTGGAAAGGCAGAAAAATGGGGCACTTGGTTTTGCAATTACCTCATAGGCTTCAGAGATTTCCTTGAATTTGGCTTCTGCTTCCTTCTTGTTGTTGGGGTTCTTATCAGGATGCCATTTCATGGCGAGACTCCTGTAAGCTTTCTTCAAGTCTTCTTCCTTCGCATTCTTGTCCACCCGCAATGTCTTGTAGTAGTCCATCCCCATATCTCTCTTCTCTGAGAAACCGCAAATATGCAAGCAAATCTATCTATGCTTTCTCTCTCTACTGAGCAACGTGGAAGCACTTCGCTCCGGTAATTTGAGAAGAAAGGGAAAAAAATGATATTCCTTTCTCGGTGTTTAACCCTAGAAACTTATCTGAAACAAGAGATTTTTCTGGTGTGCGCAAAAGAAGATATTCAAACGGAGAAAACAGAGATATGTACAATAGGAAACTCATAGATTATTATGGAAAGGGTGATATATATCACATCTCATATGCTTCCCAAAATTAAAGCAAGGGAAATTTATCCGAAATAAGAGATTTTTCTGGTGTGCGCAAAAGAAGATATTCAAACCGAAAAAACAGAGATATGTACAATAGGAAACTCATAGATTATTATGGAAAGAGTGATATATATCACATCTCATATCCTTCCCAAAATTAAAGCAAGGATTAGCATGTGGGCTAGCCCTCTATACAGATGGGAAGAATTGGGACTTCTTTTTCTTTGAAGTATGGAGAACAAAGGAGTAAAAAATCTACGAGAGAAATAAGTGGTACAGTAGAATCAGTAGAGACCCATGAGAGTTGGAAATCTCGAAGCGCACAAATTTATTATTTTATTTATTTATTTTTATTTTTATTTTTATTTTGGAAACATTGTATAAGTCACTCGTAGGTAAGATGGTAAATCTCATGCCACAAAGTTCAAAAAAACAAATTCTACCTTAATCGAATAAATATGAGGCTTTTTTTTATTTATCAAAAAAAATAAAGATGAGGTTTTCATAAGACCCGGGATTTATAAAAACACAATAAAGCCTCACTTCAAGTTTTCATCCAAAAAACACTATCAACAACAAAAAGTCTTCATGATAGCTTTAAAATCAATTTCCAATAAAAATGATAAAATTTGAAACTCAAAAAAAAGATACAAACTTGTAGATACGTGAACACTTCTTTTTACAATTAAATGAATGGTCTAGATAATTTGTCACAGTATATACTATTTTAAAAACGTGAAATCCTAATTTTTTTCACAACCGTAACGTTCAAGCCGAGATGATCGGTGCAAAGGTTTTCCAATACTTGAATTGTAAATTTCGATGAGTTATGAGGTGAGGCTTTACTTATTTTGATAGGATTGCAACCTTATCAAATCATTTTCACATCCAACCGCCACGATTAATTATGACCACTTTGTAACAAAAAATGAATGGTCTTGTTATATATTTTCTTTTTATTTAAATATCTATGTGAAATCAACTATTTAACATTCTATTTATTGTTTTTTATTTAATTTGAAAATACCCGTGAAAGTAGAAAAAAGGAGATTTGTTGAACAAATTATGACATGTCATAGTTTCAAATAGGATCTACGATCTCAAGGTCATGATATGGGAAGATATTTATTTTTCTCTTTGAAAAAGGAGATAGAGATGAATCATTTGGTTGAGGAGATTATAGAATCACTTCAAGTATCTTTGTTTTAGGAGATTATAGAATCACTTCAAGTATCTTTTTACTCACGGAATCACGTAAGGGGTTTGTAGCTTTTACTGATGTTGGTTTAACCAAAGTATATGGGTTTAGGATGTTATTATTTTTCTGAAAGATATTTTATGGAAAGTTTAATATTTTGTTTTGAAATGTTTAAATATTTTTTGGAAAGCTAAATGTTTTGTTGTGAAAAGTTTAAATAATTTCTTGGTATATTTGATAATTTTCTGGTATGTATGTTTTGTTCTAGAATGTTTAAATAAGCTCTTGATACTGTATTTGATAACATATATATATTAACAATATAAATATATTATATAATAATATAATATAGAATATAATGTATTTTATATATATTTTTAATATGTATTTGTATTATATATAACATATAATATAATATAAAATATTTACATAATATATAATATAATAAATACATACCATATATAATATATAATATAATATAAGATATTTATATATTGTATATAATATTTTTTCCCATGAACATAATTTAAATCTTGAAGGTCCGAAGTTGTTCGAAACCTCAAACTCAATTCCAAACCTTCAATTTCCAAAATAGGCGCAATTTGGAAAAATAAAATAAAATAAAGGTATGCACATGAAAATGTACACTTGAGAGGGATTTTTTGAATATCTGTAATTTAGGGGATATTAGCGTAGTCAAGATATCCATTGCCTTTCATATTCCTTACTTTAAATTGAAAAACAAAATAAAAATAAAAATCTGTTAATTTAAAAATAAAATATTAAAAATTGCTATAATTTTTTTAAAAAAAATTAAAATTCGACAGTGAAATTCAAACTTAATCTTATGAATGCATGAAAATCTTATTTATTGTGATTCCAAGATGAGGGAGGCCTTTCGAAAGTGATTAAGATAATTCTGAAATAGTGACCATGTCACACCCCAAGTTTACTAACATTCTTGAGGTGCGACAGGCTATTCTTATACTATCTTTTATAGAACAAATTTAAAATTTCTACTTGTATATTCGTATTGTACCAAATAGTATAATTTTAATATATACAAAGTTTGCTCACAACTGGTATTAACATGAAGGGCTAGATCTATACTTGTATATTCATATTGCACCAAATAGTGTAATTTTAATATGTACAAAGTTTGCTCATAACTGTATTAACATGAAGAGCTAGATATATACATCTCTTGATAGAACAAAAATTACAATGGTGCGTTTGAGCCCAAAGTTACAAAAGGAAATATCAATCATGTCTACAAATTCTTCATACATTCGAACTATGAAACTGCAATTACCCTAAAAAAATATTTACTGTAGTTTGAGGAGTTTGACTACATAGTAGGTGATCATTATGATCCTAAAAAATAATCATGGTTGGAAAATATAAGTACTTGCAAAAGAGAGGTCTATTAAAAACAATGTGAGCAAAAGCATTTATGAATAACAATATCACTTTCACAAATGCACAGTTAAACATAATCCAAATGATTAAAATACATATAAATGTTTTAACATCAGTGCATCATTCAAAAGATTTCACAAAATACCCTACTGGCATCCCAAATAGGTCACCTATATGCCCCACCAGTGTCTTGAATGGGTCCAAATAATCAAATCATACCTCACCGACATACCAGATGAATCCAAATATCCCACCAATGTCTTGGATGGGCTCAAATAATCCCTGCATGTCCAATCATACCTCACTGACGTAACAGATGAGTCCAAATACCCCACCAGCTTTTTGGATAAGTCCAAATATCTCATTAGCGTCCTAGATGGGCCCAAATATACTTAAATAATATCTGAAACTCTTTTAACATCATAAAGCATCAATATCATATATACAAAATATCATTGAAATCATTAACCAAAATTAACTTGAAGCAATTTAAATAATCACTTTCATTGAAATATCTGTAAATAACCAGTCAAACATTTTGGCAATAATTTCTGAAAGATAGCTATTCTAAAAGGCATTCCTGAAATGTAACATGATAAACGGATTATATTATGAAAATCCAAAATTAAATACAGAATTATTACAATTTATGGAATGGCCAATTCACAAATAATCATTTCATAAGCAATACTACAATCAAGTACAGAAATATCAGTTTTTCAAATAATGAGGCAATCATTTGCACATAAATTTTACAATGTCTAAATATTTAGAACAGTAAAAAAAATCTCATAATTTTACTAAAAACGGAAATATAACATTTATTTCTAACAATACCATTAACATAATTTTTGAGTTCCCAAAATTCAGGGTATGTTATATACCAACTCTATCCACGCATGATGGATTCTTTGCTTTTCCTTTTCTGTTTTGGCCCTTTTCTGAATGATATTTATTATACATGACGTGGACTCTATTTTTAAAGGGGTAACATGTCACTCTTGTTCTTTATCCAATGGTTATGATTAAAGTAATCAATATAAACTTTGATTGCATGATTAAGATACACATCATGAGAAACTTACTATTTGTTGTGTCTATTAGATGTTATAAATAGGACACATCTTATGAATAGTTGAAAAAATCCAAGTGCTTCATCATGGCCAAAAATAGTTATATATATCTTATGAATAGTTGAAAAAATCCAAGTGCTTCATCATGGCAAAAAATAGTTTTATATATATATATATATATATTTTTTTTTTCAAATTAAATAATAATAAATTCCTTAAAAATTAGAGCATCACGCCAGTTAGCTAGTTTTCCTCTTAAATCAACAACTCTCCCCAAAGTTTATACATGGCTCCTTTCTTATATGCTTTTAGTTTCTCTTCTTCATCTCTTTTGGAGTTTGTCTCTCATCTTTTCCGGTCAAAAGTTACTTATGGACCCAGTTTCTACGTGGCTAAGCCTACATATGTAGAAATGCGGGCCTATAAATGTATCGTTTGGATGGATTTTTGGATTTAATTTTTAAAGATACGTAATCTCTAACATGGAGAACATGAATATGAAAAAATAAGTAAATTTTAAAAATTAAAAATAATAATTAAAGTAAGAAAACATTTGGACCGTTAGTTTCTATTGCTTTTAGATGGAACACCTACTTACATCCGTATTTAATATGGATGCTTTACAATTTTTGGACCACATATATAGTCACGCGGGCCAACCCACATGAAACAATTTGCCTTTACTTATTGGAAAAATGTAGTTTATGTGTCGGGGGATGTATATTTACATTTGCGTCTATCAAGGTAGAAACCATCTATCTATAAATAAAATAACGGTCCCTAAAAATCAATAACTCAAATATTTCATTTTAAAAATATCATTTTTAGGTTTATTTGGAAGGCTTTTAAATCTCTAAATAGATAGCATGGGCAAGCGTATGATATAATTGGTCAGTGACCTCCAAATTCTCCCTAGTGTGCTCAAGTTACCACACTAAAGCATGGTTGTTGCACTTTTTGAGTCCAAGCCTCTATAAAGTGTCACGAAAGGCGCTGTGAAGGCTTTTATACCAATTGATATCATTATTTCAAATCACCTTTTTAGGGGGTTTTTTTAACAAGATTAGGAAAAATTACATACAAACATGGTTTCGACGCTTATATTATAGAATGGGTCACATTTTTTCACAAAAATTACTCGGAGACGACCCTACCTTGTGGCTCCTTTTTCTTTTCTAGAATTGTCCATATGTCCGGCATTTTCAACACTGGATAGGTGGGAAATCATGCAAAGGTTATGATACTACTAATACCTAACATCCACATTGTTTGGTGTTTCTAATACTAAACAGTTCAACTTATAAAAAAAATTCCCTACTCAGAGCATGTATGATATTTGAAACACCCAATAGCCCTGTTGTTTGGTATTTCTAATATCAGACTGTAAGTTGTGTGATATTAGAAATACTGGATAAGTAATTATTATTATTATTTTAATTCTCACTATTTTTCTATTAGTATGTAATGAATTAATTTTATTCATTTCTTATTTTATTTATTGTTATTTATATTTAAATTATTTTATTTTTCAATAAAATATCTTGAATAGCATAATAGAATATTTTTTCTATTCTAAAATATTTAATTAGATTTTTAATTCTATTTTTAAAGTTTAGAATTAGAATAAAAAATTAACTGAACTAACTAACTAAGATACTAATAAAAAATTAAAAATAAAAAAATAAAAGATAGAGGAAAATCTATTGAAAAGATAGAGGAAAATCTATTGAAAAATAAAATACATTCAACTACAAATACTAATAAATAAAATAATAGATAAATAAATTTAATTAAATTACTTAAATTCTATCATATTAATTAATTAATAAGAATTAAAATAACAATGATTACTTATTTTAAGTTTAGTTTTTCTAATATCGAACAACGTAAGAAGTTGAGTTGTCTAGTAGTGATGGCCAAACACTCATGAGATTCCCCGGTGGGGGGGGGGGGTGTGATGTTCCGCATAATTTATGCAAAAACATGGCCTATTCTATAACAAAGGTGTTGAAATCTGATCCTCACATAAATTTTCAAAAATATAATAACGTGTTTTTTTTTTTCATGTAACATATGGTATGGTTATTAAATGAGATATTTATGTTAATGTCCTCTTAACCTCCTATTATAAAAATAGGAAAGCTTTCTATGTTCCCCCCGAAGTTCTATCCTCCCTCTTATCCAACCTTCCATTTTTTAATGGATGGCTAAGATTGCCCCAATCACAATGTCACGTCTCTATACTATTTTATTTTTAGTTTTTTTTTCTATAAACTATTTTGACACTAAATTTTGGATGTCCATTCCTTTATTAAACTTGCACTAATGAAAAATATAAAAAAAAATATTTTCAATAAAATAAAATGACCAAAATACCCCTGAAAGATTCAAAGGGTATTTTGGTCATTATGTTTTATCGAAAATTTATTGTTAATATTTTTAATAGGTGCGCCCCAATGAGAAGATGACACGTACGAAATTTCATATTTAGAAAATTTGTATTAAAAAAATAAAAATAAAATACTTTGAGATGTCGGATCTAAGATCAAACGGTGAGTGGCTCTCTTGATAAACAATGGATGGCTGGATGATAAGGAGAAGATAGAACTTCTATGTTGTAGGAAAACATAAAAAGCTTTCCTTATAAAAAGACCCTCTGATTTTTGTTTTTTTACATTTATATTTTTTTTTTTTCTTTTTTCTACCCCCTTCAGACCTTCAAGGTCCTAGTGACAAGAACTTTGGACCAAAGTCCTGAAGATTTTTTCTAACATGACTTTACACCTTCAAATCCCATAATTTCGGAGATTAAAAGTCCAAAGTAAACTTATGGAGGACCACCCTGACCATTCTTTTTCACTAAACTTGTTTTTGGCTCCCAATTTTTACCAATTCATATCATGTATCAGTATCATGTCCATTCATAACTCGCCATCACATGTATAGTGAACCATGATTAAAAAAAATCCACATAACTTGGAAGAAAGTAAAAAATTGCTGTGTGAAGCGCTCTCTTGAGTTTTAGAAATAGACCTTCAATGTCTGACATCAAGTATTTTAATGTGACTTCAGATTAACAAGATCTAAAGTAGGAATTTTGAAGAAAAAAAAAGAGACCAGTAAATAGAAGAGATAAAATTAGAGAATTTTTATAATAATGAATATTTAAGGCACATGAACGTAAATTTTTCTCATTATTTTTATTTCACTCCTAGGGGTGGTGTGTATTGCCCTGATTATGTGCTGGTCAAACCAGTATCGTTAAATTCGCTTCGCTTTAGATACAGAGGCCGAAGCTTTCGGATTTTAGATCTAGATTGAAGTGAAGCAAAGCTTGTTGCTACTGTTTCGGTCAGATTCAAGTTTGTTTCGGGCCGATTCGGCCGAAGCTAAAATAAAAGTTTTTTATTTATTTTTAAAACATTTCCATTATTTTTAGGGTGCGGTTTGTAAAGAGCCGATGCTCTAAACAATAAAAGTAAAGCGCACCTTTAAATAGTGTCGAGAAATTTGGTTTCAATACTGAAAATCTTTGTGATAGCGTTAAAATATATTTTCATCTTTAGCTTCAAAAATAGTGTAGATCAAGCAGATCTATGAAAGCTTGAAAATTGACGGTCTAAAAACAAGATGCACTATTTCCAAAACTTGAAATCCATCTTTGTCCCTCATGTCCATGCATCTTGATGTCAAGGTCATCAATTTGAGGATATTTGGGCATCAAAACAACCTCTTCTTGTAAAATTTTTAAGGTGCACTCTAATTTGATTATTTAGGGCCATAGCTCTATATAAACATTATTTTTTTCTATATATATATTTTATAGATAAATATCTAATTATTTATATTAAATAAAAAAAGTCCAAAGTCTTCTCTCGGATCGGCCGAAACACCGAATTGCTTCATTTTTATCACCAAAACCGAAAAAGACTATAAAGCGAATATGACAACATTGAGTCAAATTGAAAGACCGCTTATTTGTAGGCTAAACAAGATGACCTGGATGGTCACCACTTTTCTAATTCTAGTCTAAGGCTAGATTAAACTACGACTCCATTTCGTTTACCGAAGTATAATGCTTACGTTTTACATGAGAAGTAGGGGACACTTCAAAACCCTGTCAAAAAGTGTTGTTCTGGTGCTTAAACTTTTTTTGAAATTAATCACCTCAATCTAAAAAATTATGCTTATGATTTAAAAAAACACATGAAAATAAAAAAATAAAATAAAAATTCAAGCCCTAAAACTTGTGTACATTATAACATATTAACTAAATTATCGATTTTCAAGTATTTATTGATTAGCCAGATTTAAAATATTTTTGAAGCTTTAAATTTGATAACTAGAAATGAAATTACACTGTCAGGTCACCACAAGGGTTACTGGCATCAAAACTACTTTTTTTTGGCTGGTTTTGTGGTACGGGTACACTCTCTAAATTAAAGCCTAGGCCTTAGGCTAATCGTACCCTCTAGGTTAGCCTTATCACATGGAGTGTGTCCAACAGTTCCCCTAGTTAAATAATTGCTTAGATATATTATTGTCACATACTCGGGAATTGACATGTGTTTGAAATACTATTAAAAAAAGTAAACTTTATGCATATTAAGCAATGAAGTTATTGATCATCATCATCATCATTATCATCAGAATCTTTTTCCAATTATTTGGGGTCGGCTATGCGAATTATGGTATATCATTCTGCTTTATCAATGGTCATACTCTCAGTGAGCCCATAAATCCTCATATCTTCTCAATGATGCTAACCGATAATTTCATAAAATGTGGGGCCTAAGTTACCACTTTCTTTCACAAATAATGGGTTGAATGATCTACAATAAAGAGTCAAAGACAATTCTAGAAATATCCTTTTCACAACTTTGAGAATTTAGGCCTCTAGATTTAGATATCTTGATGGCCCTACACAGCCTCATCTTTACAAGCATCCATAAACATAGGTGGCACCCTAAAAAATAGGCATATATAAATGCCCCCAATAATATCTCTGATTTTCAATGATAGACTTTAAGCTATCGACGGAACACCGTTGTCGGCGGCAGTTTGCCAATAACTAGAGTTTAAATTGTAAAAAACGCTCATGAATAGTATCACACCAAGCTAGCTTACCACTCTTCTAAAGCAACTTTGAAAGAGCTTTATCCTTAACCCAAAAAATCCAAAGATTTAGGCTCTTGTGTTCGAATGCCCTTAGTTTGATGGGAAATATTGAATTAATGTCAAAATCTTCCATGGGTTTCCAATCTCAAAATCTCATTTCTTTTGCATCACCACCCCCGCCCTCCCCTCCCCCCTTCGGTTCGTGGTATGTTTGATGCACTGACGGTTCGTGGTATGTTTGATGCACTGATGCCCACAGACTGTTGATGCTAACATAGCTATCTTTGAAGCTCAAAAATGTATTTGCAGGTTATTGATTTTCTTCATGTGGCTCAGCCAATTTTGTTAATCTTCAATTTAAGGATGAAATAACATATATAGTCCTTGATGCTTCTAATTTGCATGGATGCCTTGGAAAGACAATGTTTTGAAGTATTAAATTATCTTCCCCAAATAGAAATGCTTCCCTGTTGCTTAAAAGTTTCTTATCCCATAAAGATTGGTCTATTGAAACTTAAACAATGTACCTTGTGAACTCTACTACATTCTAAATGGAGATTGCAGAACTATAGATTCACTCTGAAATTGGGGTCATTAACAAGCCATACATTCGTTCTTACATAGGGACCTGAGAAAACATCTAAAGCATAACATGAGGATTCCTTTATGATGCCCAAAACCCGAAGAATACACAACATTACTATTAAACATGGGGGATGAATATTTTAGTTTAGGTTTTAGAAGGAGGATCTCTCCTTTTCAAGATATCACCATTCAAGCAACATTGAAGGAGCTTGCAGGTGCTCTCGACGAACTTCCTCGCACCCTTGAACCATCTCTTGTCACCAGCTTGTGCCTTGCATATGTACAATTTGCCATCAGACACAGTAGCTATAATCAATTGATGCTTGCCACCCTCATCGCCATCTGCAGTCCTAGTTAGAACTGAAATGCTGTAATATTTCTTTCCATCAATCTCAGGGGTTGCGGTTTCCAAGATGTTTGCAGTGGCCACAGCATCGGGCTCGAATCCACCCTAGTGTGCAAATTTTCATGAGCAATTGCGCAAAAATGAGAATAAGATCGAGTGATTTAATGAAAACTTCAACAATCAAAACTAACTCCATAAGCCAATTGCACAAAACTAAGAATAAAATTAAGAATACGGTTGATGTTTTCAAGCATCAATACTTACCTCTGCATCAGTTTTGCCAAAATTCTGTTTCCCAAGCAAATAATCAACCTGCAAGGGGCCATCAAAGGTTAGTTTACATGGTCAGGCAAAGATAAGGCTAATGTGCTTGATTGGTATGCGCCCATAAACTTGAACAAGTCCTTATTTCTACAACAAATAATGAGCATACTAAACAGTCTATGTTTTCCGAACTCGCTTATGACAACTCTTAAAAGTAATTGATAAAATAAAGATAAATAGAGAAAATGGAAGCTAATATGCTTTCGGCAACATTGGAGGGCGAGCAATACTTGTTTTAGCGGCTCATCGGAATACAAGTATCGCATATCACAGACAAGACATACATGCATTATTTAAAAAAAGAACAGTTTGAATTTTAGGTGACATTATACTTGTATAATGATGACTTATATTCAAATTAGACCGTTGTTGGAAAAACCGGGCGATCTAACCGCTAACCGTCCGGTTAGATCGGAACCGGCTAGTTCCGGTTTTGGCCTGTTTTGGTGATCGACCAGTAATTTTTTTAAAAAATAAAAAATACATATATAAATTCCCCAAAAATAAGAAATTTGGTTTGTAATACATTTTTTAATATTTTTTATATTATGACAAAGATTAAAAATTGTTTTGGTTATTAATACTCACTTTAATTCGATAATCGATAATCGATATGTTAAAATCCATCTTTTTTCATTAATTTTCATATGCATTTGAATGTGTTTTGTTTTAATCATTCTTTAGTAGATTGTTTTTTTGGGAAAAGTTTACATAGAGCCTAGGCTCTAAACAATCAAATTAGAGCCTACCTCAAAACGTTCACTAAAAGAGGTTGTTTTGATGTCCAAATATTATCAAATTGATCATCTGGACATCAAGATACATGGACAATTGAAAACCATGGATTTCAAGTTTTGGAAATAATCCATCTTGTAATGCCTTTTTAGACAGTCAATTTTCAAGGTTTTCAAGTTTTCTTAAATCTGCTTGATTTACACTATTTTTTAAGCTTTAAATTTTATAACCAAAGATAAAAATATAATTTAATTTAAGGTTATCACAAAACTTTCTAGTATTGAGACCTTATTTCTGGACACTATTTGAAGGTGGGCTCTAATTTGATGGTTTAGAGCCTCCGCTCTATACAAACCGTAATTTTTTTTTTTGTATCTTTTTATTTTTTCAACATTTTTTTGACTTGACTGACCGACTTGCCCGATTAGAACGGTTGAATTGACCGGTTTACCGGTTAACTAAGCTAGTTAAACCGCTTCCGGGCCATGTTCGATTAACCGTTCAGGTTCGATTTTGCGAACATTGTATTAAACACATCATGTTGACCTTAGTGTCTCGGCACCCCTATATAAACTATGGACATGCATGTCCATGATACATATATGCTGTGTGTAATCCAAGTGTAAGTGTCAAAAAGGAACATAGAGAAAGAGGTAGAAAGATGAGACAGAGACAGAAATCAATACTAATAAAAAGTTTTTGGGATGGTATCTTATCTATGTTATAAAGAGATCACAATTAGTCCTGGCTATGAGCTTGCGGCTCATCACGTAATTTCACAATCTTTTTTTTGAACTTTAAATGACGCTCTTACTTGGAAATGATTGGAAATCTAAAAGACAAGAGTATATATGTAACTTCCTTAAATGGTGTATACTTTCCTAAAAGTTTCAAGGTATACAGAGAGAGAGGGGCTTGGAAGTAGTTACTTGGGCGAGGAATTCTTCAGGAGATCCATATTCAGTGATGGTCTTCTTGCTGTTTGGGGTGACCATGACGCTGACGTAGCTGTTCGGGTCGAAGTTGTCTTCGTATCTGAGTACCTGGCCCGGGAACTCCACCTCCTTGCTGGGGTTCCACTTTGCGGGGATCAACAGCTTGAATCCATCTCCATTATACGGCAAGAAGTCTGTGTTTGTCTTCGGCTTCCCGAACACGTTCGCTGCACACACAACAAACACATGCCATGGGCAACCCAACTTCAGAATTCAAGTTCTCTTGAGCCCAATTTCTAAGTTTCTCTCTATGAAAGACACCACAATTTGAACCATCGCTCTCTCTAGGTTCATTCATTGCTTACCAGCTTCTCCATAGGCAGCATCAGCAGGGGACACCTTGGTGCTCACCGCCGCCGTGCCCACCAGCACAGTGAGCGCCAACCTGCGCGACACGGTCAAGGCCTGAGCCTCCTCAGTGTCTTGCTGTTTCTGAGCCCTGCACACCACCAACTGGCCCACCTTGGCGGCCACGCGGTGCGATGGGCTAGCCCTCGGGTGCGCAGATGGCGCGGGGTGGCGCAAGAAACAGGCGGTGGAAGAAGCCATTGATGGTGTTTGTTTTGTGCGGAGAAGATGGAGGGGGTGTGTGTGTTTTTTGATTTTGGAGGTGAGGAAATGGATTGGATTTGGGCAGTGGATGAAGAGGAGAGACGGGATTTGATGGATAAGGTACTGGGGGTTGTGATTGGGCCAGCGTGGACATGGTGCTCCACTTTCTTCTGCAATCACCTTACAGTCTATTTGGGTAGGAAAAGATTTGATGGTCTGGCGGTCCACCGTTATTTACATTTTACTCACCCTAGGGTCAATTGGGAAAATATAGAATGAGTGAATTGCATTCATTTTATTAGGGCATGTGTAGGATGATAGTTATTATTATCTAGAATATATCATCTTATCTTAAATTAATATGGGTGCGGTTTTTATATGGCCGACCGAGGCTTTAAACACATCAAAGAATCAAAGCAAAGCACACTTTCAAATAGTATCGAGAAATGTGGTTTCAATACTGAAAATCTTTGTGATAGCCTTAAAATATATCTTCATTACGGATTATAAAATTTAAAGCTTCAAAAATAGTGTAAGTCGAGCATACCTATGAAAACTTGAAAATCTTGAAAATTGACGGTCTAAAAATGCATTACAAGATGCACTATTTTCAAAACCTAAAATTCATTTTTTACTCATGTCCATGCATCTTGATGCCAAGACAATCAATTTGAGGATCTTTCAGCATCAAAACAACCTCTTCTAATGAAAATTTTGAGGTGTGCTCTAATTCGATTGTTTAGAGCCTCGGCTTTATATATATCATATAATTAATATACTCTTGAATAATATTATATTGCTAGCTATCTGGTATGTACCTTGTAGTATATATAATATAGTTTAATTACCTAACAGTTTTGGTAATTTTCAACCATAGTTGGGCTAAAAATAAGTGATTTCCATCAAGTTATTTTAAATAAAATAAAATAAATTTTTTTAAAAAATTAAATTTATATGTTCAACTCCCCATAAGTTTATCTTCAATAACTTTATAAAGAACATTATCAAACTCCAAATTTATTAAAACAATGAATTATCGATGATTGAGTACATCAAAACATGCCCTCCCTCAGCCTAACAAAAGTTTTGATGGAGTTCACGACCACGTATTCACCTTTCTCGATCAAAAAATGTAGTGCTTCCATTATATGTCGCCCCATATACATTTTACAGGCATTGACTATTTGGAGCTCAATCTTTCTCCATTCCCATGGTTAACAATATCCACTTTTATGCCACTTAAAAGTGGATATGGAGAGCAAATTGCATGCTTGCTCCCTCGGTAAAAATCCCCCATTAGGACTAATTTTCAGATCTCAAATTTTGGCGATGCAATTTAGTCAAGATCATCATTAAAAATATGGGAAGAATATAATGAGAGCATTTACCTTCGATGCAAGGCGGTCATAATTAATCTTGATCATTGAATGTGAAATTGGGTGGCTGCATTTATTTCACTATCAAGTTCAAAGTTCAAAAAGAATTTTTTCGAACTTTGTGACACACCCAAGCTATTAGATTTCATATCGGATGGTTTATAAGTAAAGACAATGATTTCATATAACTGTCGTATAGTACTATAATGCAACAACCTTAAAAAATCATCTGATGGCATCTAATGAACAATCAGAAAAAAAGAACAAATTGAAAACACAATTTAAACAATTTTTTTTGAGCCCAATTAACATAGGCCGTTCATTTTGGTGAGATACTTAGATCTAGGCCTTAGAAGGATTTTTTTCATTTCCAATTTTTTTGGATGGCTTTATTATCATTAGATGAACATTGTTAAAAAAGAAAAAAATGATTTTGAGTTTATAAAGGCTAAGATATTGAAATTCACAAAATGAACGGTCTAGATTCGTTTTTGGAGGGGACTCATTTTGACCATATTTAGGGTTCAAATTGAACTTTTTTTTTTAGGAGTATTGATTATTGAGATGAAGAGAATGTGTGTGTAAAATTTGGGGTCATACAAACACCACAAACATGGTTTTCTAGAAGTGTCGTTGCATTATACTATGATACAACCGTTGCATTGGATCATTGTTCTATAAGTAATTATGACCTCCCTATACCAAAGGCAAATGATCTCACTGTATACAATCCCTAAAAACATTGGACACTATGAGACTACCATAAAAAATAAAAAAATAAACCCAGGATTAAACATCATGCATCAACTTTTCGGGACATTCAATATACGTGCTTAGGTACTCAAAATCTTTGTTTTATAAATTGAAATTATTCATCTAGTGTTTTGGAAGGGAATACCAAGATTAAGAAGAAACAAAAAAATCCTTCTATATTGTCCTTCTGCCAAAAGGAGCAAGTGTTTAATTTACTTTCATGGTAAGATGGTGTACATGCACATCGAAAAACTCTCCTCACAATGTGATGTAGGGACTTCAAAAAGAAACTTCTAAGCAAAACACAAGCACACATTGAAGGAGACCTGGGTTTCCTTTCCAAAACCCTAATAGGGCTAGCTCCCTTTTTTTCTTTCCTAAAACCATGACTTTGGGCCTTTCACAAACCTTATTTTAACTGGGCTACAAAAGTCCAAAAAGAACCCTGTTCCTCCATATAAAACTACACAATCCTTTATGAAGAGAGAAAAGAGTAGATTTAAACTGGTTTAAATGGTTTTCTAAATCAACTTAATTAGTTGAGGATTTTTGCGAACTAATCATGAAATTCATTGCTTTCGCGTCCAAACTAGCCATGAAATCCATTGATTTCGTGTCTTATCAATACACAAGCTTAAATGGAGCTTTCCCTCAATTTATCCATGAGTTTGGAACGATTTCAAATTAGTTCTATTTCAAATTTCCTGCCAAAACTCACTAGTAGTAATTAAAACATGGAACTGCCCTTGGCAGTCTTTGACCATGGTTATGCCCGAGAGCTTGCGCTTTGGCTGCAGCTACTCACTCCAAACCGCTTTGTACTTCTATTTCACAGAAGTTCGACATGAGTCAATACTTCCACCCACTCCCACATGCTCCACCATTTTTCATCTGAGGACAACAGTGAATTTCGAATTCTATATTTCAAATTGAAAAGATAGGGGATACTATGGTGGGACTTCTTTACAGTATCTCTGGTTATTCATCACCTGTTGCTGTACTGCATACAATACGATGACTTACTGCATGGGCTTGTGACAATGAAAAAATGCCAGAGCATAGACAGGGAACTGATGGGGCAAGACTTTTTGAGGGGCAAGGGATTAGGGAAGTTGCATTGGGTAATGGCAATCAGTCAATGACTTCCTACTGTCGAGTTATTATCAGCGAAGCTTGGTTGGGATGGTGATGGAGTCTTTCTCTTCTCTTTATTGGCTTTTTCTATAGATTACAATTGACTTATTGTATATCTTTTCCCAAATTTTGTGCAATGGACATTTTTCAGTCTCTAGGCTAACTATTGCTTGAAACTATGGATCCTCCAACACAAAAGGATGACAACAGACAGTTTCCCTCACGGAATCCAGTCAAACTAGGAGAAAAGTACATTACATACATTATCCTTATCTGGAAACCAGAGATATGGAACATTGGAAAAGATCACCGTCTCTTTTCTTTTTCTTTGTCCAGGATTTTTACAGAAGAGCCACATACTTTAGAAAATAGCCTGTGTCTCTAAACTGTGGAAGTCGGCAACAGTCACCATGTTCATTTCCAATGATCCATCAACAATCATTTCCATGTTACAATCTTTGGTGCCAAAAATTCATCAAATTGTCGACATAAATGGAGATTTACAATTGAAGCATCTTATTCGAAATAATAAGATTGAATCTCTATGATACATCGGCTCAAACAACTCTAAACCTAACAAGATGAAAATATGCATTTCTTTCTTGGACCCCAGATATCCATATCTTCCCAAACTCACCAAAGGAATTCAGAGAAACATCTTTTCTCCTAGTACATTAGGTTATTTGAGAAGGGATACCACCAAATGGACCTCACTCAAGCTCCATGACCTTTAGTCCAATGTGGATGGTGGAGAGATCCAGTATGTTCCAGGTTAAGCATTTAAAATGTCCAAAAAAAGAACAACCTGAGCCCACTCAAGCTCCATGACATTTAGTCCAATGTGGATGGTGGAGAGATCCAGTATGTTCCCGGTTAAGCATTTAAAATGTACCAAATTAGAACAACCTAACCTACCATTTTCATAAAGAATTCAGCCTCTTGGCTTGGAGGTATAAATGCCACAACATATTCTCCATGGTTCCAAACCCAGTTTACCAACAATATCGTGGTCCAAGATAGCCATGCCCCTGAGTACCTGAGGTAAACAGAGATTCTCAAAGCTCTCCAACTCTCATCACTTTACTCAAACCAACTAAAACAACATGTATATCAGGGGCTTGTGGGTGAGTTTCTTCACCAGCAAGAAACCTATGGACTGTACCAGTGATCTCAATCCAGCTGACCCCTGGTTCCTTAACCATGCACCTCTCTCTCATCTCTTCCCTCACAAAACCCACATCTCCCCATCTCCCTGCCTCTGCATAAACATTGGAAAGCAATATATAGATCCCAGGATTACTTGATCCTAATTTCCGAAGCCTCTCTGCAACAAGCAAACCAAGCTCTAAATTCCCATGGTTCCTACAAGCCCCAAGCAACGAGGCCCATGTGCTATCCTCAGGCTCAAAAGGCATGAGCCTTATTAGCGCATAGGCATCTGTAAGCCACCCAGCTCTGCCCAATGCATCGATCACACACCCATAGTGTTCAGTCCTTGGCTCAAGGCCCTCCTCTGTCCTCATTAACTCAAAGTAATGTAATCCCTCATCAACCAAACCTGCATGACCACACGCAAATAACACACCTAAGAAAGTTGAGTGATTGGGCTTGATAGAACCCATCAATTTCATCTTACTGTAAATTTTCAAGGCTGACTTGCCATGTCCATTATATGCAAGACCCGAAATCATTGTATTCCAGGACACGAGATCGGGGTTTGACATGTAATTAAAGACTTCGGAGGCGTGATCGATGCACCCACACTTGAAATACATGTCTATGAGAGAACTTCCTGCATAAATATTGGAGGATAGCCCCATTGAAATTGCTTGCTTATGAATCTGCTTACCCATGCCCAAGACTGCTAAGCTCCCACAAGCGCTAAGAGCACTAGTGACTGTCGAAGAATTCCATTTCATGCCTGCACAATGCATCTGATTAAGCATGATCAAGGCTTCCAAGGGCAACCCATTTTGCTCGTACCCCGAAATCATAGCATTCCATGTTATAGTTCCTTTTTCTTGCAACCCATCAAAAAGCAATTTACCCTCTTCAACTTTTCCAACAGAAAAATAACTAGAAATCATATTTGTAGTCGAAAGGAAGTTTTGAAAGGGCATTTCATTGAAAAGTAGTCTTGCTTCTTCAATGAGGCCACTTTTTGCTAAAACCCCAATCATTGTATTCCAAGAAATTGTGTTCTTCTCCGGCATTTCATGAAAGATCTCCCAAGCCTCATCAATTTTGCTTTCTCGAGCATAGCCCGAGAGCATCGAATTATATGAGATGACCGACTTTCCTGGCATTTCATCAAACAACCGCCGAGCTTCACACACCAACCCAGAGCGCATATACCCCGATACCATCGCAGTCCATGAGACCTCGTTCCTCTCAGGCATCTCATCAAATAGCCTTCTCGCCTCATCGACCTGACCACTGTCACAATACATTCCAATCATAACGGTCCACGACACCACATTCCGCTCCGGCATCTTGTCAAATAATCGGCGAGCCTCGAGTACACATTTGGCAGAGGCATAGGCCTGAAGCATGATAGTCCATGACACCACATCACGACATGGCATGCTCTCAAACAGGGTATCGGCATCATGGAACATGGAGTGGCGCACGTAACATGAGAGCATGGAGTTCCAAGTGATTTGGTTTCTTTGAGGCATTTCATCAAACAATTTGCGCGCATCAGCAACCATAGAGTGCAACGCAAAGGCATTAAGGAGTGTGGTCCATGTGACCACGTCTTTAATGGGCATTTTGTCTGCAACACCGCGCGCATCGTCAATTCGACCGGATCGAGCATGAAGTGCAATAAGGTGGTTGCCATGGCGCAGGGATAAGAGAGAAGGGCTTCTAGGGTTGTCAGAGAAGGCGTTTGTAGAAAGATAAAGTGAGGGTTGGATTGTGGATTGAGGGTTTTTGGGAATGTAGGGGTCGTGAGAATGGGAAATTGTTGAGAAAGAAAGTAGTGGTTGGGTTATGAAGAAGGGGATTTTGGGTATAAAAGAGACGACCCATTTGAAATTGTAGGGTTCTATGATCATTATAATACAGAGAAGGGGAGTTTTGTGGAGCTGAGAGATTCATCATAGGTCCGTAACACAAATATTTTCTCTCTACTTCTCTCTCTGCCCTCTTTCATCAGCCACTTCATGATCTCTCGAAGACGCGAACCTTAGATTTTGGACCTGTGTCAGCAAAATCGAATCCGAACGGTTAATCGGACATGGGCAAGAAACGGTTTAACCGGCTTAACTGGTAAACCGGCCGATTCAACTGTTCTAACCAGACAAGAGACCAAAAAATTGTTGAAAAAAAAAAAAATGCAAAAAAATATCTACTAAAATATGAAAAACATATAAAGAATGATTAAAGCAAAACATATTCAAATGAAGTTGAAAATTAATAAAAAATAAATTTTAAAAGTGAATATTAATGACCAAAACAATTTTTAATATTTATCATAATGTAAAAAATATTAAAAAATAAAGTAAAAATCTAATTCTTTATTTTGGAAATTTTATAGATTTTTTTTTTTGAATTTTTATTTTTAAAATACAGGCCGATCACCAAAACCGCCCCAAATCGGAACCTGCAAAGGGTCGGTTTTGATCTAACCAGGCGATTACCGGTTAGATCGGGCAGTTTTTCAAATAATTTTTTGGACTTAGTATTCTTGTTTTATGAGACTTGAGTATTGGATATAGAATATACGTGATTATTTTTAAATTTTAAAAATAAGGAAAAATTATGTATACCCTGGACCATCATGGTCTCTTCGATACTTTTAAACTATACATCTAATATAATCATATTATTTATTTTTGCAGCCACATCCAAAGAAGAAAATATTTTTATTTTGGACAAAAATACCCCAAACTTACAATTCTCTCTTCAAAGGGAGAGAGAAACTATCTCAAATATTTTACAATACCAAATATTTTACTATCTCAAAAATTTTATAGAGAAAAACTATCTTGAATTTCATGTTTTTGGGATAAATAAACATCTTATAAACAGACTATTTCAATTTTTTAGAGAGAGAATTATGGGTTTACATTGAGGATATTTTCATCTAAAACAAAAATATCCTTTTTCTTAATGTTAAATAAAAATATTTTCTTCGTTGGGTGGGCTGCAAAAATAAAATAGATGGTTGTTTGAGCATTGGTTTAAAAAGTGCTTAAGGTAAATAGTCTAGGGGATTATATGGATACATTAAGACCCTAGCCATGAAACAAGGATGCTGCAATTTGAATTAATAATTAGCTAATAGTTTTTAGTTTTTTCACGTGTTATTATGACAACCTTGGATTGGAGTATAAGAAATTTTATATGAAAACATCAAGACTTTAGTGTTTAGTGTGTGGGTTCCAAACTCAGGTACATAGAGCTTTAGAACATAAAAAGAAACCTCTATGTTTTTTGTATTTTGAGGACAAATTGTCCTTATGCACATCAAATACAATATCAAAAGGACACAAATATCGTATTGAGAAAGCGCTCCTGCGTGCCAAAAAAAAACGCATCTTTTGCCCTATTTCACCCCACCTTTTTCCAACAAGCAAGGCCTCATATAATTTGTTTAGATGCGAGGTAGTCTTGTATGACCACATTGCCCTATTGTATGTCTGGTTTGATGGGACATTGATGTAGATCAAAGATTTGGATGATACAAGATTTTTATTTTATTTTTATTAATTTTATTTTTAGAGATGTGGGTAAACTTTTTTTTTATTAGGATTAAATGTTAAAAATAGGACTTTTAAGTTAGTTTGATAAAGTCTACTGTTTTAGAGAAATGCATTTTTTTATAAGTATAAATCTTTTATTTTTGTCGATCGGTTTTCTTCTTTCTTTTGCATTTTGCATGAATTTTTTTAAGAAATTTTTGTTTATTAGGGCATTTTGCATGAGTTGTTTTTTTTATGAAACTTTTGTTTCTTAGGGAATCTTTTTTGTAGAGTTATCTTATGAAAAGGAAGTTTATTTTTTAAGAATTAGAAAGGAGGTTTAGAAGGAGAAGGGACTTAGTACGTTATAAAAATTGTTTGAGTTGCTTTTTTTTAGGAAAGTTTTGTTTCTTAGAGTATTTTTTCTTTTGTAAGGTTGACTTATCCTTTTTTTTTTTTGTAAGGTTTAACTTGGAATAAATATTAAGAGTTGTCTAGTTGGAAGAAAGTTTTATCTTTTAAGAATTAGAAAGGAGGTTTAGAAGGAGAATGGAATTACGAAGTTGTAAGCTAACCAATCAAACCCAAGCCTTTTTCCTAACTGGATGAACTTCTACAGAAAGAAGGACGTCCTTTGTATGAGTTGTTTTTTAGGAAAGTTTTGTTTCTCAAGTACCTTTTTCTTTTGTGAGGTTGACTTATCCTTTTTTTTAGTATGTTTAACTTAGGAATAAATATTGGTAAAGTTTTGTTTCACAGGATATGTTTTTCTTTTGTGAGGTTGACTTACCCTTTTCTTTAGCATGTTTCACTTAGAATAAATCTTTTACTTTGCTTTACTTGAAATAAATATTAAGAGCTATCTTAAGGGGCTAGGGTCGTGGTGTAGCACCCTCACATTATAGTCACCACATGGTGTTTTCATTCCTACCTATGCCACCCCATTAACATTTTATAAAAAAAATTAAATCTTAAACTATTTTAAAAATTGGTAGAGGCTAGTCTTCCTCATTGAATTAACAAAAAATAAAAAAATAAGGAGAAGGGGACGGTGTATAAAAGGGAAGAAACTCTACAAAAAGAAGGGATGTCCATTGTACTAGGGAATCTTGACGAATAATGTTTTGATGTTGTTTTTCACATAACGTATGGAGAGAGAGTTAGATAGAGAATGACAAGATGCGTCTCTTATTTACTTTTGATGGTGAGTGAGGAAGTCTCGACTCCCTTTGTTTGTGCTTCCTTTTGCTATTTTTTTCGTAGTTTTTTGTTTCTCTCTAAAACACAACTATATTTGTTGGATATTGGCAGCTGGTAATTTTCAGCTACGTTAGACACCAAGAACATTTTTTAAATGAATTCATTCACCTTGTGATCATTTTTTAAAAAATAATTTTGATTTCTAAGAACCTTAGGATGTATGTTAATCACTTAATCATGACACATAAAATAATTTAGAGCATTTTTTTTTAAAAAAAATATCTCCATATCTTTTATGTTTAAGTTTCATTTTTTGATAAACCCAAGGTTTCAAAAAATATCTTCTAACCCTATGGTCACTTTAAACTTATGTTTTAACCTAAACAAATGTGAGAAATACATGTTATTCTAAACCCAATCATTTCTCTCTCTTCACTTATATACCCCAAATTTCTCTCTTTCTCTCTCTTCCTACGTCTCTCTCAATCTCTCCTTCCTTTCATATTTCTCCAAACACCTTTCCCTCTCCTCCCGTTAACCTCTCACCTCTATGAAGTCCTTCTCTTTCTTGAGAAATTTAGGAGGATAGCTTTTATTGAGAAAATATGTCTTTTTAGATTTATTTAGCCTAAAAAAACAGGTTTAAATTAGATCAGGGGGTTAGAAGAAATAAAATATACAATTTTAATACCCCAAAGTATCTTTTAAAACCTTAGATCTATTATGAAATGAAACTTAAAAATAAAAGGTATGGAGATATTTTCTCTTTTTTTAAAATCCAAATCATTTTCTTCTTGTCGATCTTGGAGATGAATAGAAATGATTGGAGAGTATTGGGGCAAACCAATCCCTTCATGGTGTCTGGGGTGCAAGACTCGTGTAATGTTGGAGAGAGGGATGTAGGGTTTATGTGGCCTTTGAAGGCCTTATGAGTGTCTATTGAAACATTTTTATTATAGGGAAACATAAACTCAGTGGGAGTGTGATCCCTCGAGGACCATACTAAGCACATGATGTTTGCCTATATCGGACTGTGCTCATCGATCTAGGCCAGTCGGTTAGAAAACCCAACGTACTTGGGCATAAAGAATAAAACCGAGGAGGGTTTTAGGTTAGCCCTTGTGAGGTTGGAGCTTATGCCTAGATGAGTGAGTCGTTGTGTCTGATGGTAGGCCTACTGAGACGAAGGCCAAAATATCATCTATGTTCCATCACACGGCATGCATATCGATAGATCGTTCAGAAAAGCTAGATATCCACCTTTGGGTGAAGCGTATACATGTGCGAGAAATACCCTTATGCACCATAGAGCTGTGGTCACATCAGATCGTAGTGACTTTGACTCGTCTCTAGGGGAGGACCTATAATCCACAGATTGGGATTGCGATCCCTTGATTCATCAACCTGACTTTGGTGACCCGCTAATGAGCCTTTGCTTGGACTATGGGTCATGGGAAACACTGGGTCGGTTCGATAAAGCTAATGTGATATGTAGTCCACAGTTGAATGTGAAGTACCCCATTATTACAGATTGAATTCCTAAAACCATGTGGATCATTTTCTCATCATATTAATTTAATTGTATTTATTTTATTATTGAAATGTTTTTAGCTTTATTATTTGAATTGTTTTTAATCTCTCGATATTTTATTTATGTTTTTTGGACTTATAAAAATACAATTATTGATTTTACAATATTATAAAAATTCATATATTAAATTGTTTAATTTTAAAATTATTTATAAAATTCCA
>NW_006498404.1:947220-966901 GCF_000471905.2 Amborella trichopoda
TTTCCAAATTTTTTCTACAAATTGAACTGATCTAAATTTTGGAGCGTGTATTCATCAAAAATAGGGAAATCTTTGAAAATTATATAAAAAATATTTTACATGAAAAAAATACTCTCGAAATTTTTTGAGGGTATTTTGTTCAATTTATTTTTTACAGATAATTTTTTTTATATTTTTATTAGATGTACCTCAGTAAGATGTAAATACCTTTCAAATTTCAGGTCATTCCGATTTGTAGAAAAAAAATGAAAAATAAAACACTACCAGACAGCAGTGACCACGCAATAAAATTTGGATGATGATGAGGGTAGGCGAAATCACTATTTATTTTCGTCTATGGACGTTGGAAAGACTTATATATAGCAGTGACCACGCAATAAAATTTGGATGATGATGAGGGTAGGCGAAATCAGTATTTATTTTCGTCTATGGACGTTGGAAAGACTTATATATATATATATATATATATTATGTATATTAAATATTTTATTAAGTCTCTTTTAGATCTGTCCTTTTAAATTTTTATTATTTTATTAAGTCTCTTTTAGATCTGTCCTTTTAAATTTTTATTTTTATTTTATTTAATTTTAAATATATTTTTATATTAGCTTTCTAATCCAATCCGACACTAACATATGACTAAACCGGCCCACTTATGACACTGGTTTCAATTAAAAAACCGTGGTTCGGTTCCAAAACTAGTGGCCCTGTGCGTACGGTACTCCTTTCGGTTTCACACCATTCCATACTTTTCAAATGTGGAAACTGGGAAGTGGAAACAACGCTTTTCCCTTCCGCTATAAAATGACCCCAGCCCCCAACAAAAATATCCAGTGAAACTTGCAACCCAAACATACGAAGAACAGCGACTGCAATCCTGCTCCAATGGCCGCCGCCTCCGCCTCTCTGCCACCAGTCAAGAACGGGCTCGACGCCGCTCATGCTCTTCTCCTGAACCCAATTCATGACACGGAGCCACCATCGCCGACAAAGCGCCACACCAAGGTCACGGTCGTTGGGGTGGGCAACGTCGGTATGGCCATCGTGCACGCCATCCTCTCCCAGCACCTGGCTGACGAGCTCGCCCTCATCGACGCCCAGGCCGACAAGCTCCGCGGAGAGGTCCTCGACCTGCAGCATGCCGCGGCCTTTCTCCCCCGAACGACAATCAAGTCCTCTACTGATGTGTCCTCTGCCGCATACTCCGACCTCTGCATCATCACCGCCGGGGCCCGCCAGAGGCCCGAGGAGTCCAGGCTCGACTTGTTGAAACGAAATGTTCAGATTTTATCTGCGATCGTGCCTCGGCTTGCTCGCGCAGCCCCGAACTCGACCATACTCGTGGTTTCGAACCCGGTCGATGTGCTGACATATGTCACGTATAGGCTGTCAGGGTTCCCGGCGAATAGGGTGATCGGATCGGGGACCAACCTCGACTCTTCCAGGTTCAGGTTTATGATTGCGGAGCATCTGAGGGTGAACGCCCACGATGTGCAGGCGTACATGGTCGGCGAGCACGGCGACAGCTCTGTGAGTTCTCAATTCCCCTCCTCCCCCCCCCCACTGTGGTGTGAATTTACTGTCATGATCTGATGAACACGTAAATTAACAATGGTTATCATGGCTTATCAATGATCTGATGAGTATGCTTTACTTAATTTATTGGAATTTTATTGGAATGTTGTCTAATTTCCCAAATCCAAAATTCATATCCTCTTCTAGCATTTCGTTTCATTTCATTTTGTTATAACTAAATTTGGTTCTAGAAAGCATTTTGAGTTAGTAAAACATTTAATTTCGATCCATGTCATTTTTGTCTTGCTAAGACATCTGTGCCAATCATTGATGGAGGAATGTTGAGGTTTGTACACACAGTGAATTTGAGCAGTTTAAACTTGCAATTGGATTCAAAGTGGTTTCTGCAGTATCCAATAACATGCAGTTAACACTACAGTTGGATTGGATTTCTCTTCTCTGGAAATAGGGCTTAAAATGCTGCATTTTGTAAACAACAGGTGGCTCTGTGGTCGAGCGTCAGTGTCGGCGGGGTTGGGATCGTGGGGTTGGTGAAGGGCGAGGATGCGGTTCTTGAAGAGATGCGCGAGCGTGTTGTGAAGAGCGCGTATGAAGTGATCGCACTGAAGGGGTACACGTCGTGGGCGATTGGGTACTCGGTGGGGAGCTTAGCAGGGACACTCCTGAGGGACCAGAGGAAGATACAGCCGGTGAGCGTGGTGGCCAAGGGATTCCATGGGATTGAAGAGGAAGTGTTTTTGAGCTTGCCGGCACAACTGGGGAGGAACGGGGTGATTGGAGTGGTGAATGTGGAGCTTACAGAGGAGGAGACCAAACGGCTCAGAGCGTCTGCAAAGAAGCTGTGGGAGGTGCAACAGGAGTTAGGGATATGAACGAGGCGCGGCGATCCGCCTGCATCGGTCTCTCTATCTGAGCTAGAGGCATAGAATAAATGTATTTCCCTCTTCTGTTTTCAGTTTTTCTCTTTCCCTCTTCTGTTTTCAGTTTTTCTCTTTCCCTCTTCTGTTTTCAGTTTTGTTTGTTACATCAAATGCTTTGTTTAGAAGACTGGATCGAGATCTTTGTAGGGTCCATATGTTTTGTATGTTATATAAGTTTTTGTGAAAATCCACAAGATAAAACAAAAGCAGACGATCAGATAATCTGTTTTGAAGGCAAGATGCAGTAATTTTTTCACTTCTTATGGACATGCAGGAGGTTAAAAAGAGATTGGAATGAACTAATATTTACTATCCAATTTGGAGAATGTCAATGCTAAAAATGAGAAAAAATCACTATTTATTTGGTTTTATTGGAGTCAGATCTGTCCCTCACCTAGAAATTTACTTGTATGATCTAAAAGTCACTTAAATTCATGATTGAGTTAGAAAGGAACTCTCCTTCTCCTTTACAGACATACATGAGGGAAGGGCCTTTTTGGGGTAATTTATGGGGAGTTTATTAAGGAAAAAGTTTGTGCAAGTGCGAGGCTCTAACAATCAAATTAGGGCACACATCAAAAATTTCACTAGAAGAGGTTGTTTTGATGCCCAAATATACTCAAATTGATCATCTCGACCTCAAGATGCATGGATATGAAAAAAAAATGGATTCCAGGTTTTGAAAATAGTGTATCTTGTAACGCATTTTTGGACCGTCATTTTTCAACATTTTAATGTTTTTATATATCTGCTCTATCTACATTATTTTTGAAGCTTTATATATTATAATGGGAAAAGTATATATAGAACCAAGGCTCTATACAATTAAATTAGAGCCTACCTCAAAAATTTCATTAGAAGATGTTGTTTTGATGCTCAAATATCTTCAAATTGATCTTCTCGACATCAAGTTATATGGAGCCTACCTCAAAAAATTTCATTAGAAGATGTTGTTTTGATGCTCAAATATCTTCAAATTGATCTTCTCGACATCAAGTTATATGGACATGAGAAAAAAATGGATTTCAAGTTTTGAAAATAGTGTATTTTGTATTGCATTTTTGGATCACGAATTTTAAAAATTTTCAAGTTTTCATAGATCTGTCGATCTACACTATTTTTAAAGCTTTAAACTTTATAAATAAAAATAAAAATGTATTTTAAGGCTATCACAAAGATTTTTAGTATTGAAACCACATTTCTCGATACTATTTGAAAGTAGGCTCTAATTTGATTGTTTAGAACCTAGTCTCTATACAAACCGTACCATTTTATAATTAGAAATGAAAACATATTTTAAAAAATTAGTATTAACATGCTATTATGTTATTATGTTATTATGTAGAACGATAATGTGCCGATCCTAAATGATTGAGATAAGGCTCTGATGATGATGATGCTATTATGCTTCTTTCAACATAAAATTGAGGGTAGGGGCCTTTTTTTGAAAATAATGTAATATAAAACTAGAAGCATTTTAAAAGGGTAGTGTTGTTTGTAGAAGGTGTCGGCCTTAAATATCAAGCAAAGGCGCACCGGGTACCAGAAAAACAATAGCCTAAAAATTGATTTTCACACCTCATTATGAAATCTAAAGATCCAAAAATGGTGTATCCAAGATATTTATAAACACTCAATTTTTTTTAACATGGATGGTCCAGATAATGTGCATATGATGAACTAGTTCTAGGACTTAAAATCGCTTTCTTTTCCTCGTACATACATCTTGAGGTCATGACCAAATTCTTTCCAAAGGCCTAAACAAACTTGGGACATTAAGTTGATGCATGTCCTTTTCTATACTAGATTGATGAAGTCGTATGAGGTTTTTTTTTTTTTCTTTTTTTTTACCTAAAAACATGTTATGATGACATGACATCTCTAGAAGGAACACTAGATAAGAGAACCACATATATTCTTAGCCACAAAGAGCACGCTTTTATGAAGATTGAATGTGGTGTTTTGAGGTGGAAATTTAATGTTACAGGTAAGCGTGTGAATTCGAACCTTGAACCTGGTGCTTTAGCGTTCATTCCCACCAGGCCTAATACAATACAATCTTCTAATTTTTGGCACAATATCACTCATGATCATGGCTTAGCATCATACTATGGAATAGGACAACAATAATGTATTTGTAAATTTATCTTTCACATATGCATGAGTGAGATGATACGTGCTGTTTAGTAAGGCCTTGGCTTTACGAAATTTGGTAAAGCCGCAATTTAAAATCCCTACAATTTCAGCATCATTGTCCATGCACTTGATAGGTGCTGTTTTAGTAAGGCCTTGGCTTTACAAAATTTGGTAAAGCCGCAATTTTAAATCCCACTGAAAAATACAATTTCAGCATTGGAAAACCTTGTGCTTGCGAATTGTGTATCTTTTCTTTATTCTACATATCACACAAATTGTACTAGGTAGGATGATCTTTTCTTGATCATGCAAGCGATATTAGGATATTTTCTTTCTTTTATTTTTTTGTATATTACCCAAGCTGTATAATGTAACTACCTCTGTATACATATATATGAGATTTTGTCCCGCAAGTTGAATAAATAAAATTTCTTCTTATTCTGTATGGTTTTAGAGCCCTGGATCATTATCACCTTGTTTCTATCTGCTCGAATCTGCTAATGCTCAATCATGTATGTTCTTGATTGCGAGCGGTTTATGATTGACTTGTTGAATTGATTTTGGATATGTACCATCCAAAACCAGTTGTGTCACTCTTTCAAGCCCATTTCTATTCTTTCAGCCGTCCCTAGCATTTTTATCTCTCTTTCTAAAAAAAGATCTCAAGTTATTGTCCATTGCTTAAGTCTATTGATTTGTATTGCTCGAGCATGCCCTTTTCTTGCCTTCTAAGGCTTATGGATATGTTTTGGATTTTATTGATTTAAGCTCCGATTTGCACCATCCAAAAGCATTAAGGTTATTGATCTGTCTTGGATCTCGTTCGTGGATCTAAGCTCTGATTCTATTTAATGTAGAAGGGTGTTTCTACCGTCATAAAAAAATGGGCCGAAGTTTCCGACAAAATAAAATAAAATGGCACAATAGCTCCCCTCCCTTTTTTACCAATGGATAAATCTAAAGTGGCTCTTACGGTATAACAACTTGAGTCGTTTCTCTCACAATCCTGATTATCCAATGCATCTACATTTATTTTTTCAAATATAATTGTTTAGCTTTCTGGTGCTTATTGCCATATGATGACCAATGAATTTATTTTTATACTATTTGTACAATTGATAGTACTTGGCTAGCCTCCCATCTGCCCTCATCTTTCAATCACTCCATCCACCCTTAACACCCCAATTCCTATCCATTCCATCATCCCCTCGCAGTTTCCACCTACGCCTTGAATAATGTCCTGGTTTTCCACATACATAATAAGTCGCTTTTTTTATTTATTATTGTTGGCAATAGACTTTTGGTCTTTATAATTTTTATTATAGACCTTAGAAAAGAAATGATTCTTGTTATATGGAGCACTTGATTTTTGCACAATAAGGTTTGGCTTAGAGTGAAAATTAATTGCTTTATCTTTCTTTTCCTTAAATCTATTATCTTCTCCAGTTTGAAGAGATCTTTGAAGTTGAACCAAATCAAGTCATCTTTCTTGTGTTTCATCTTCTTTTGGTACTCTCCCCAAGATGGGGTAACTTATGAATTATTGAGCCTACTAAGAAATATTCATTCAAAGAAATACCACAATATTTAAGTTCACTGACCACAAGCTGCAATTTATATACTTGATAGAGTATAGGCTTGTTTTCAATGAATTTAAAACTTAAGAAGTTAGAAATCAAAACTCTGTTGTTACCAGATTCATCCGTAAGGTATTTGGTCGTAAGTAGTTTCCATAGCTCTCTTGCGTGCCAATGGAGCCATACATGTTATAGATCAGGCCCGCCAAAGCATTTAGGATATAACCCTTCCATATATAGTCATCCTCCGTCCATCTCTTGTATGATTGAGTTGGTGGAGTCATCCTATGGTGGCCGCGGTGTAGGCATTGAAAGCATTTAGGATATAATCCTTCCATATATAGTGATCCTCTATCCATCTCTTGTATGATTGAGTTGGTTCGTTGGTGGAGTCATCCTATGATGGCCGCGGTGTAGGCATTGATTTGGTGACTATGTAAGGCACTTTGAGAGTGATAAGCAAAAAGATAATATGTTGCTATCATATTTTGAAATTCAACCTGTTTAAGTGGTCGAGTCGAACAAAGTTGTAATTCATGACCTTCAAAAAAGTTGTGGCAGTTTCATTTCTTTCATCCATAAATATTATATTGAGATAGCACTACTGCGTGCCCAAAATTTTACCCCCAATTCACCCAATCCTTTACCAATTTCCAACATCGTTCTCCTTCTCTCCCCCGTGCTCCATATGTTCTAAAATATCTTTGCCCTCATCTCCTAACATCTATCAATTCTCATATATCTTTTATATTATGGACAATTTCAAAATTGTAAGATTTATGTATCTCTCTCTTTTCCCATACGTGAGATCTCTTTCTTTTCACCCTTATCACCTTAAATCTCTCCATCCCTATATTTGTTTTTATATTATAAATATAATTTTTTAAGTTTAAAATTTATCTTTTTCAAAAGTGATAATTTCTAGAAGTTTTGTGATGTATCAGGCTTTTCTCTTTCTCCCATGCCCCCTCTTCCCTCCCTCCATGAGAGCCTCTCTTAAAATATCTCTCTACCCTCGTTTCTTAAAATCTCTCAATTCCACTGTATCTAAAATCTCTCTCGACATTGAAGAAAGTACCACACACTACTATTAGGAGTTCTCTCTCACCCCCTCTTCCCCCACGTGAGCCTCTCCTAATATTTTTCTCTATTCTTATTTTCTAAAATCTTTCAATTTTTATGTATTTTTTTAGGAGATATGATCATTGATGAAGTACCACACACTACTTTTGGGATTATTGATGAAGTACTCTCTCTTAAAAAAGATGGATACTCCATATTTCTTTTTCTTTTAAAAAAGATGGCTGTTTTTGCTATTTCTTTCTCTTAAAAAAGAATGAGGCTAATTTCTCTCTTCAAAAATATGTGTACTCCCCCTATTTTTCTCTTTTTTTTAAAAGATGAGAATGTCTCCTACAACCTCTATAGAGTTAGGATCTTTTTTTTATTTCGCCACGTTTCCACTCCTTAACTTTTACTTAATAATGTAGTAAAGGTTTCTCTCTTGAATTTTAGTTGGGGACAGGTGAGAAGTTTGAACCAAAAAAATAGAAAAAAAGAAGAGAAAAGTAGGGCATGCTTCCATGGAGAGATACTATCATGGTTGAAAGGATAATCTTTTTAGATATGGAAACCATCTTAGAAATGTATGGATAGTATATATATCTTCATATCTTTCTCTCTCGAATTTTAGTTTGTGATAAGTACCAATTTTAGGAAGTTTGAACCAAAATATAGGAGAAAAATTTTTTATTTCTCAAATTAAGATATTAGAACAATGTCTTTTTTTTCCTAAAATTTCTACTTTTTATCTCTTTTTCCAAAATATATATCCTTCACGCATAAAATAGTAGAAAAAGATAGATGTCCTCTTTAGATAAAAAAAATTCTCCTATTTCTCAATAAGAAATAGAAACGATATTTTTCTATTCTTAAAATTTCTACTTTCTCTCTTCTTAAAATCTCTACTTTATGCTTACAGAATTTTAGTCTCTCTCTTCAAGGTGAATATGTCATACAATCTCTATAACATTAGGGTCTATTCTTATTTTTACCATGTGTCTGCCCTTTTACCTCATGCTCACTCTACTTTTTCTCTCTTATATACTCTTCATACATAAAATATTAGAAATATATCGAGATCCTCTTTTCTCTACTCTTCATGCATAAATTTTAGGTAATAGTTTGGATAAAATATTTCTCATATTTCTCATTAAGATAGGGAAACAATATTTCTGTTTTATTAGAATCTCTACTTTCTCTCTCTCTCTCTTTTTAAAATCTCTATTCCACAGGCACAAAATTTTAGTATTTCTCTTCCTTAAATATAAAGAATGTGTCATTAGGGTCCCTTCTTATTTTTGTGATACATGTCCATCCTTTAATTCTTGTTTAATAATGTAGTAAGTATAGTAATTATAGTATAGATAGAATTAGAGCCCTTTTCATTTTGGCGATAATTGTGTTTTAAAAGGTTTATCTTTAGATAAAGTCCCCCTCACTCTTTCCACATCTCTCTAGATAACTCTCTATACCTGCATTATTATTATTATTATTATTATTATTATTATTATTATTATTATTATTATGGGTCCCTTCCTATTTTTGTGATACATGTCCATCCTTTAATTCTTGTTTAATAATGTAGTAAGTATAGTAAGTATAGTATAGATAGAATTAGAGCACTTTTCATTTTGGCGATAATTGTGTTTTAAAAGGTTTATCTTTAGATAAAGTCCCCCTCTCTTTTTCCACATCTCTCTAGATAAGTCTCTATACCTGCATTATTATTATTATTATTATTATTATTATTATTAAGAATTCTTCAAAGCTGTTGTTTGATGATTCGTGTTCATTAATGCTTCCTATTTGTGATTTATTTTTTATAATTTGATATTGCCTGCGATTTCTTCTACTATGAGAGGTCACTTTTTCTGCAGTAGACTATGCGTATTCATGGGGGCCATTGCTGCTTGTTTGTTGAACTGCATCGTCTAATTTATGATTTTTGTTATTTGTATTTTCTAGGTTTCGTTTCTAGTTTTCTCCACATGTGGGTTTTGGTTTTATTGATGTCTTGTTCTATTGTGAAGGCCATTGTTGTTCGTTCTATGCCCCTACATCTTCGGATTTGTAATTTTTGTTATTTATAGTTTTCATCTCATGTGGTTTTTGGATTAATCGGTCTTCGATCTATGTGAAAAACTATGAAATTTAAGATCGGTGCCTTCGTAGTTTTTACTTCTCATTGTTTTGTAAGGGAGTTCTCTAATTGGAATTGGAACAGCTGTTTTATTGTTTTGATACTCGATTAAAAAAAAAAAAAAACAAGGGCAAATCATATTCTCCCTCCTTCTCTAAACTATACGTTTGAAAGTTTGGATTTGTAAGCACATTAGCAAGTGGAATTGTTACCTTGGCCATGTGAGACATAATTAGATGTTTTACAAATAATATTTCACTTTCCTCCTTTTTTTTCCAGGTAATTGAAGGGGGTTAGGGGTTCTGCTGTTCAAATGGATTCATTATCGCCTTCTACCAAGGCTGCTCCTGCTCAGGCTCATTGACTTCTAATCAAGGATAGAAAGAGGGGAATAACAGATGCTGGAGGAATTGTTCCCCATGATGAAAGAGAAGCGAGGAGGAAACTTTGGGGGATGTATCTTCTTGCCATCCCAATTTGAGAGCACCAAAATGTGATGATTCTTTATCATGGACAAATCTAGAGCTGCGAAGTATGTCCGCCATTGAAAAAGATATTAGGGTTTTCTCAGCAGCTGTTTCTAGTGTTAGTAGTTTTTCCTATCATGCTAGTTTCTTGGCTCGGTTTAATCGGGCAAATGAAATTAGTGAACCTAGAATAGTTTCTAACGAGCATGATGGTGCTAGAGGTGAATCTTCAAATGAAATTAGCGAACCTAGAATAGTTTCTAACGAGCACGATGGTACTAGTGGTGAATCTTTGGTTAGTAATCAACTATGGAGTGCAGACATGTGGGCTGCTAAGGAATTGAGGGAGGCATGAAGAGGCAGAAAGGCTTTTGGAATGTTATACTTGTCACTTTATCAGCTACTTTCTTGATCCTGTATACTGTTTATTTGATGGTTTTAAGGTTATGTTTGTGCACACCGATGGTTTTACAGATTTCTACATTTCTATGATTGTATGTACCATTATCATCCATAGCTTTACAATTATATCTATACCATCCTTTTTTAAGCAACTATATCTAACCTAAGAACCCCATATTTGTATTTTGTTTCAGAAGACCATGTGTTCCACATTGAATCCAGAGCACAAAACTGTCATGCAGGGTAATTCCACTAGGTAAATATGACATTTTTGAATTACCTTTGTTTCACATTAGAAATGCTGAATGCTTCTTATGATGAATTTTCATTGTTCATGGTTTTCTCAGTACAAAAATTGTTATGAGCAAAACACTGTACATTTTCTCTGTCTTTTTTCTTTTCTACAATATAAATTGTACACCTATATGTCTCTTTACTGAATTTTCCTTGCACATTCTTATAGACAAAGTTCTGGGGAATTTATACTCGAAACAAACGGGAGGAGGGCGCCGACATGCATCTGGCCAAGAGAATAGTTCAGAATAAACAATTCAGTACATATGAAGAGGCAGATGATGAGTATGATTTTGATCAAGCACCAAGAAAGAAGAAAAAGCAAAAAGGAAAATCTGCATTAGGGCAAAAATTAACAGAGAATACCAGTTTCCAGCAGCTATTAGTGACCCAACAAGAGCGATGCCGCTTATGCTTTGAGAATCCCAATAGACCAAAACATCTTGTCGTATCCATTGCTAATTTCACATACTTGATGCTACCACCATGGCGACCTGTTGTTGACGGACATTGTTGCATTTTGCCAATGCAGGTAAATTGGTCATGTTTATCTCTTGGGGGATGTGCACCATAATCCATCAGACTATGATAAAGCCGTCGACCGATGGGTATTTATCTTTGTCCATGGAATGATGAGTGGTGTTGGAGAGAGATTGGGATCCACCACTTGGTTGTCTTGTTTGGTGGGTCCCATTGTCTCCATCACTATCCATAGTGTACTTGGGATGGTGATGACTCTTTGAACAACGGTTGGATGATGATGATGACCATATGAACAACGGTTTCCACAGTCAAATGGATTGTGGCATACTTTCCCTTTCTCACCTTTTCATTTCTTTCCATAGGACTCTTGTGTATACATGACTTCCTTTATTTTTTGCTAGTGGTGTCTGCCATCTCTTTGCTATCTTGAAGTTTGATTTGGCTTAGATGTGAAAGCATCAATCATTTAATGTTATCCCTTGATTTGCAGCATGAAGGATCGACTCGGAACCTTGATAATGATGCATGGAATGAAATCTGTACCTTCAAAAAATGTCTCATTAGAATATTTGCTGAACAAGGACAGGATGTGATTTTCATCGTGACTGCAATGGTAATGCCACAACGGCGGCGTCACTGCTTGGTTGAATGTGTACCTATACCACGTGATGTCTCCCCTAAAGCCGCCATGTATTTTAAAGAGGTTGGTTTCTTGAGTAGTATCTTATGTACATTTTGCATTCTTTAAGTTTTGCTTGACAATAGAACTCATATAAGTAAGAATTCAGGCCACTAAATTGATAGCCTGATTTTATAAACCATTTTTCTAGCTCTTCAGTGTACTTAAATTAGTTGCAAATTAAGCTAAGCTAAGCTTAAGTGGCTTTCTCCAAACATACAATTAGTGATAAAATGGTAACGTTTGGAATTCGTTCTTTCATGTTTTTTCGATTCCTGGATTTTAAAATCACTTGATGAGCTATTTTTGTGATTGAAATCTGAAAGCTAATGTTATTTTGCAGGCAATTGAGAGTTTCAATGGAGTATGGAGCGAGCCCAATTCGATAAAACTTATAGATACAAGCGTCAAAGGGTTGCGTCGTTCGATCCCAAAAAGCTTTCCTTATTTCCATGTCGAATTTGGTTTGGAAAAGGGTTTTGTATATGTAATTGATGATGAATATGAATTGGAGCTCACTATGGGCCTGAACATCATTAGATCCATACTTAGTCTCCCATAGGAAGATATGTATATGTAATTGATGATGAATATGAATTCGAGCTCACTATGGGCCTGAACATCATTAGATCCATACTTAGTCTCCCATAGGAAGATAGGTGCAGGGAGCATCAATCAGTTGAGGCCCAAAAACAAGCCCTTTCAAGTTTTGCTGGTAAGTGGCAAACTTTTGATTGGACTAGGCTACTATAACTTTCTGGGATTGTGGTAATGTCAACCTTTTGATTGGACTATTTAGGAATCTCTTGTTTGTTGTTATGAAAAATATTGTAATATACAATTGTTTTGGTTTTGGTTTTGAATTTGGCTTCTGTTGAGGATGAAGTTATAATATCTTCTAGTTTACATGACACTATCATTACGAGAAAAAACTGTGCCATTTCATTTCTGAAAGCTTTCTGGTATTACTCTGTAGTTGGGAATATATGAATAGCTTTGGCTTTCATAGTTTATGAAACCCAGCTGCGTTATATTGAGGAAGCAGTTGACTAGCAATGGTTGTATGTTAACTCTATCATTATTTGTCACATAAATCACTGTACTTTTAATGACTATGAACACATAGGTCTGTTTCTGAGAGAGAGAGAGGGGCCTGGATTTGGTTTTCTAGCAATGATTGAGGTTCCTTGCAAAACTCTTTTCCTTGTTCGAAATCTAAGTCTCAATTGAAATGCCGCCTCTTAGGCTGCGTCAAACTCAAACCTTGGCTTGAGTACTGTCACACCAATTTGTACATGAATGACTCATTGCGCCTTTGCCCTTCTAATATGTGTAGGCACCTAAGAAATGATTATGAAACGTTGTTGCTACATGAAAGGAATAATAAAAACATAAAATAACAAGTTTTATTTAAGCCACAAAAGCAACCCATTTTACTAAAGCAAAAAAATTAATTAGGTTATAACTTTATACTACATAAGTAACGTGCAACTAAAAAATCTGGTAAAAACGAGCGGTTTTAAAGAATTTTAAGTCTTAAAACCAGTTCATTTTGATACAAATTACTTGGATTCTCCATTTAAGATTTTAAATGTTTGTAGATCTCTTTGATCTTTATTATTTTTTAATTTTGAAATTTCATATTAAGACTGAATGTAGATTTCATGCCATTATGTTTTTCCTATGGCAGAAATATATCTTTTAAAAAAAAAAAATAGAGGTGCGCCTTACTTGTAAAGCACAGTTGTGCGCCTTATAAAAACCTCATCGGTTATTAAAAGTCGAACCACGTGATTTGTGAACAAAAGTTGCTTGCCAGCAAGTGGTAATGCTAAGGTCAATCATTTGTTATTGAAATTAACAACATATTCTATGTGTTTCACACCACCTGGGGAGGGGTCGAACCTAGTATTATAACTAATGATGCAGTTCCATTATGCGCCTCGGTACTCTTTCTTCAATAAACCATTTCTTCCCATGTTTTTTGCTAATTTTAAATAGAACACTGGGATTTTGAGCTGAGCGCAAAAAATAATATGTTCCTAGTTTCCTACTTCAACCATGTCATCAATGACAAATTCAATCCATCGGGCTTATCCTTCCTGATTTCTGCACCAAGTTCAATGAGCAAGGTGATCCCCGACACCACATCAAAAGCTTCCACCTCATGGTCCTAGAACTCAAGGTTCGAAGGAAGAAGATGATGGGCCCCTTCAGCCATAGTCTGGTGGACAGACCATTAATTTGGTGTTACCAACAGATGAACAACTCCATGATAGATTACGAAGCGATGTTTTGCTGCTTCCACTACATCTAATGCACCTCATCTCATGGTGATAACAGATCTCACTCTCCTCAAGCAGATCACTTACGAGTCTAGCATCCACTACATCGACTGATGGACTGACCTCTACACCGTGTTTACCTTAATGATCATGTAAATATCATTAAGATCTTTTGAAAAATATCATTAAGATCTTGCAAGGGGTCCTCTACACCCCGAAAAGATCAATGTGATGTATCAAGGAGTCCACCTCTAGTTTCCTGGAATCATTTTTCAGAGTGGCCTGCCCTCCATGTTTAGATTGTTCACTCATGGAGGGACATATATTGACACTTTATATGGGGAAAGCCACTAATCACTTTGAAAAATGGATAAACATGAAGCTTTAACCTTGGGCTCAAGAATAATAACTAGGGCAGGACTTATTATGCAAGGGAAACTATGAACATGTAACATATGTTTCAATAAAGAGACCACCAACCCACATACTACGCTACATTAGGGTTGACAATGGGCCGGGCGGCCTGGCCCGGGCATAAGAAAGCGGGGTTTGGGCCATAAACTAAGGCTCAAGGGCTGAGCTAGGGGTAGGGCCAGTGCCAGCCCTGTTCGGCACAATACTGTCCTCTTTCTTTTTATTTTTTCTTATTTTTGTTTGATATTTATACATTTACTTTTTGTCTGGCTTGACCCTATATGGGGACAAGGGCTTGTTGGTACGTGTGAGTGGCTATGGGGCCTCACATGTCCCATATTTTTCTCTCTTATAATTTATTTTAATGTTAATATTTATCACTTAAAATATTTCTTAGAGAGAGAAGATGCCTTTATCCAACAGATAGATGATAACTACCCACTTCCCAAGATTAGAAGGCTACGTTTCTCAGAGATTCCAAGAATAAACTGAACATTGGAGAACGGCCTCCTCCATCTCTATAAAACTAAGTTTTTCATGACCATAAACAGGCACACACATATAATTGTTGTTTAGTTCTCAGTTATTTTGGTAAAGCCCGATTTCTGTAATCCCTAGTCTCACGACACTGCTATTAATCCTGGGAGCTTGGTGTTTTGCATATCTTCTCATCAAACGTCCAACATTGAATCAACACATATTTATTTTTCCAGAGCTTTAATTTACAGCAACTTTGATATTGTGCTTTGTTATTCTCGTATATCTCGTTGTAAATTTTTTATAATATTAAATTTAACAGTCTGAAATTTTTTAACTCCATTCTCTTTGTTTTTTCTCTTTCATGGTCCGTTAACACCAACACCCTTATGCATACACTTATCCACCCTCCATTGTAATCCCCGTTAGTATTCCTAACTCCGCCTCCTGTCTCTTTATTATCAAATCTTGGTGTTTGAGTTGATAAAAGAACTAAGGTATGTCAGAATAATAAAGAGTAAAAAGGATAAAGGGATGAAACTGGTTTTCTTACATTTATCTCAAACTAGTCCAGTGGCATACTTCTTTGAATTTTTGTTTCGTCTTTTTTGAGAATCCTGTTGATCATTTACTTGGATCTTGCTTATTGATTGTAATTCATCCAAAACAAAATAGGCTGTGAGACTCTATTTGTTTATCATTGATAATTTTATTGAAATTTTGTGATTTTCACTGAATATTATGATGCAATATCTTTTGCTCATTATCAGAAGATACTGCATCTTTTATTTTTCCCTCTTGCATCTTGAGTTGCACGTTCCTCTCATCATATAGGCTATTCAGAAAATTCTAAAGGCTATAGATTCTACAACCATGAGACTAGATCCTTAGTAGACAGCAGTGATGGTTATTTCTTAAAAAATATAGATGATAAAAATATTTTAAGTAAGCCTATATGAAATTGATAAAGATAAGGATCTCCAAGACCTTATTTCATACTCTCTCTCTACAATTGGTGAGAATGATTCAATTGAATCAAGTATACTACATAAGCCTAAAAGAACTAGGGCCCCACCTACGACTTTAGAAGAATTTTATGTATTTACGAATGAATATTATTATTCTTCAATGAGTGAGGATTCAATAGATGAACCAAAGCTACAGTGAAGCTATTAGCTCATATTACCCAGTTGAGTGGACTCAAATTATGGATAATGAACTTGATTCTATTAAAAAAAATCAAGTTTGGGAGTTAGTTGATCTCCCTAAAGATAGAAAAGTCATTGGTTAAAGCTTAATGCAAATATATCTATTGATAAATATAAAGCTAGCTTGGTAACAAAAGGATTCACCCAAAGGGTGGGTATAAATTATGTAGAGATTTATTCTCCAGTAGCAAAATTTTCATCTATTATGATCATCCTAGCATTAGTTACATATTATGATCTAGAATTATTTCAGATAGATATCAAAACAGTTTACTTAAATGGAGAATTAAAAGAACATACATAAATGAAACAACCAGATGAATATGTAATTAAAGGCCAAGAAGTCATAATATATAACTTAAAAAATCTTTGTATGATCTAAAACAGTCTTTTAGGAAATGATACATTACTTTTCATAATACAATCACTGAAATTAGTTATGTAGCCAATAGGTTAGACCATTGTGTATATGTCTAGAATAATGATAGTAATTTTATTATATTGTCACTCTATGTAGATGCTAGTTTGATAGCTAGTAATGATATTGATATGATCATCCATACCAAATCAAGGCTAAGTTCTCATTTTGAGATGAAAGATATGGAAGAAGCCTCGTATGTATTGGGCATTAAAATAACAAAAAGATCGAAGTTTGAGATTTCTATGTTTATCTCAAGAAAATTATTTAGAAAGTATTTTAAAGAGATTTAAGATGAAAAATTGCAAGCCCATAGATGCAGCCGCATGTAAAGGCTTGAAATTGTCAAAGAAAATGTGTCCATTAAATGATAGTGACAAAGCTTAAATATAAAGAATTACATATGCTTAAGCTGTAGGATGCATAAATTATGTCATGTTGTATACAAGACCTGATTTGAGTAATGCATATGGTCTTGTAAGTAGATTTCAGAGTAATCTTGGGATGGCTCATTGGCACGCTATAAAAATGATACTCAGACAAGTTCAGATAACTAAAAATTACAAGTTGTGCTTCCAAGCTAACAACTTAGAAGTTACTAGGTACTCTGATGCAGATTTTGCAAGAGACTCAAAAAATAGAAAATCAACCTCAAAATCTGTATTCCTCTTTAGAGGTGGATGTGTTTCTTGGTCTAGCAAGAAACAAGGTTATGTAGCTTGATATACTATAGAAGCCGAGTATATTATTTGTAGCATTGCTACAACTTATGCCGTCTGAATTAAATGCTTCATCAATGATTTGAAGCTGGATATAATCGACAGACTTGTTAAATTTTTTTGTGATAATCAGGCTTCTATCTCATCAATTAGAAATCGAGCTTATAGTTCCAAGCGTAAACACATTGAAATTGATTATCATTATATTTATGATATTTTTAGAAAGAATGAAATAACTGTAAGTTATTTGTCATTTTCAGATATGATTGCAGACCCTTTAACAAATGGATTAAGTTCAGAAATATTATCAAAGCATGTAGCTTTGATGAGACTTAGAAATATTTAAGTCAAGAACTCCCAAATGGGATATTTTTTTTGATGTCTTGGTCATGATAGAAAAAGACGCATTAGCGTGAAAAACCCCATGACGTGACTTTGAATATTTTTTGTTATGAGATGTATAACCACTCTAGCGTGAAAAGCTTCATGATAAATATATACTCATAAATGTTAAACCCACTATGTGATATAAACTTTACGATATTTTAATGTATCCGACCCTTATGGCTAAGTGAAAGACATTAGTACATGTGAGTAGCCATGGGGCCTCACATGTCTCGTATTTTTCTATCATGTCATTTACCTTAATGTTTTAATATTTATCACTTAAAAGGCTTTTTAGAGAGAGAATGTGCCTTTATTCAAAAGGTAGATGATAATTACCCACCTCCCATGATTAGAGAGCCACGTTTCTTAGAGATTCCAAGAAGAAGCCGAACACTCACCTCCCAGGATTAGAAGACCAAGTTTCTTAGAGATTCCAGGAAGAAGCCAAACTTTGGAGAACAACCTCCTTTATCTCTCTATAACTAGGCTTTTCAATGCCTGGCCATGGATAGGCACACACATATAATTATTTTTGAGTTCTTAATTGTTAAAGTCTGATCTCTGCAATCTTTAGTCTTACGACACTGCCATTAATATTGAGAGCTTGGTGTTTTGAATATCTTCCCATCAAAAGTCCAACATGTTGGGTTTATGTGGCCTTTAAACGCCTTATGAGTGTGTATGTAAATATTTTTATTATAGTGACACATAAACTCAGTGGGACTGTGATCCCTCGAGGACCATACTAAGCAAATGATGTTTGCTTATACCGGATTGTGCTTATTGATCTAGGTCAGTCGGTTGAAAAACCCAAGGTACCTGGGCATAAAGAATTAATCAAGGAGGGTTTTGGATTAGCCCTTGATGAGGTCGGAACTTATGCTTAGATGAGTGAGCCGAGAGACTGTGTGACCCTTGTATGTGATGGTAGACCCACTGAGACGGGGGCCAAAACCTCATCCATGTTCTATCACACGGCATGCATGTTGATAGATCGTTCGGGAAAGCCAGATATCCACTTTTGGGGTGAGGCGTATGCATGTGCGAGAGATATCCCTACGCACCATAAAGTTGTGGTCGTCTCAAGTTGTGGTGACCTTGACTCGTCTCTAGGGGAGGACCTGTAATCCACAGACTGGGATTGCGACCCCTTGATTCATCGACCTGACTTTGGTAATCCACTAATGAGCCCCTGCTTGGACTGTGGGTCTTGAAAAATATTAGGTCGGTTTGATAAAGCTAGTGTAGTCTGTAGTCCACAGTTAAAGGTGGAGTACCCCATAATTACAGATTGAATTCCTGAAACCATATGGATCATTTTTCCATCATATTAATTTAATTGTGTTCATTTTATTATTGAAATGATTTTAGTTTTATTATTTGAATTTTTATGAATATCTTAATGTTTTATTTATGATTTTTGGACTTATAAAAATACAGTTATTGATTTTTTAAAGTTGTAAAAATTCAAATATATATTAATTCGTTTTATTTAATTTTAAAACTCTTTAAAAGATTCCATAGGGGGCCCAAAGTGCATATGGGCCTACCATGTCGCATGTGCGTGGGGGCCCACATATGCCACAAAAGGGTGGCACGCCCCACCCTTTGGATTCCTTTGATAGCTTTGTATTCAAGTTATTTAAATATGAAAAGTGTATCTTATGACATATGGTCAACTTGTAATATAGTAAATATTGACCATATCTTATCTAGTTAATATAGTAAATATTAACTTGATATTTTTTGATATATTTTTATGGAATATAAGATATGGATAATGCAATTTTATGGAATGCATGATATATTTAATTGATTTAATTTATTTAAATATATTGATGGGAAAATGGTTTAAGGAAAAGGGGATAGTGGTTCATGCACATTTCATAATGTTGATGGCCTATCTATGGAATGAATGATTCAGATCTCTCACCCCACAAGTTACTTTGATCAACGGTCCATATTCAATCTCAAGAAAGAGACAAACTATGAGAAACCCTAAAGAAACCCTAGACCTAAATTTCACTATAAATAGGGGTGTTCTCCCCCATCTCTACACACCTCTCTCTCTCCCATA
>NW_006498404.1:977697-1010441 GCF_000471905.2 Amborella trichopoda
TTTTTTACTTCTTACGTAGTAGTAGTACGTTACCTTACGTTACTTCGTACTTACTTAGTAGTCGTGACTACTCTACTGTATTGTCTCGTCTCTCTCGTTGTTCTCTCTCTCTCTCTCTCTCTCTCTCTCTCTCTCTCTCTCATTGAAGAGAAAAATGGAATTCGGGAAGGACCCTGTAAGTCTTCCCCATCAATAAAAAGGATTTCCTCAAGTCCCCCAGTTTCTCATCAGAATGCTTAATTTTTCATTTTTCTGTACTGTTCATGATTCTATCAGCTTTAGCTCATTCACTCCTTATAATACCTTAGTTCATTTCTATAACAGAAAAAAGGAACCCATACAGCTTTTCAGCTAATCAGGAGGGTCTATTGGATAGCTCATCAGATGGGGACTCTGAATTCTGCACCGCTTGTGATGGGTACGACTCATTGAGTGACACTTATACTGATCCCCTTTGTCCTCTTTGGGATTCAGATAGTTTTTATGATGATAATAGAATAGTTGGCCTCAAAGAGCCGATGCCAAATGAGAACTTTCTTGTTCCCCAAGATATTATGAGCCACCCAAGTGAGGATAAATTTGTAACTGTTGAAAAGATTGAAAGTTCCGAGCCTTGTCGAAATGAATGCAAGAATTCAGCCTCTTCTCTCTCTAATCACAGAAACCATACAAGGATGGCAATTCACTCTTTGCATGCCGACTTGGTCGAACCAGAAGCATGTGAGAATGGTTTCTTTGGAGAAGGTCTGGAAGACAACTCGATAAGGGAACACAGAGGTTGGTGTTTCTCTGTTCATGATGAATGTGAAATGGACCCAGGACTTGACCCTGCTATTGAAGGATACAGATGTTCTGTCCCGCTCTGTGGATGTTGCAATGGAATAGAGGAAATATGTGGTGACATGTCTGAAGTTCTGGAGTATGACCTCACAGAAAAGGAGTCTGTTAATGAAGATTTGGATAAAAGCCATGAAGGAATTGTGGTACCCCCCTTCGAGGACTCATTGCAGAAGCCATATCCATCTTCGACTGTAAGGAGCTCAAGTACAAGTAAGGGTTAAACTTTCAGGGTAAAATATTTGATTTTGAGGAAAACTCATGTTTTTCCTTACACCTTTGGTTGCTGTTCTTATCTCCCACAGTAATATTTTTAGGGTTAGGTTATTATAATCCAATAAACTGCGATGGAATGATTGTCTATTGTTATCATTATTTTATGATGGAATGATGGACAGTGATGGAGAAAGAATGATCCATCGAGATGGGACATAAACCCAAGGGTGGGCCTTGCCCTCTCTCGATCATCATTCATCCATTTTCATCGGATAGTGATAATCCAAACCAACTGGGTTTCAGTAGTTATATTGTGCTTTTCTTTGATGTGTCATTTGTTTGTGCGGGCTTATGACTTGTGGTTTGCCCATGGGTGAACTTCATACTTCTACCCATAAGGTAGCCAAAATTCGAAGCGATCTCTTAGGAATATTGTGAAGACGGGAATTGATGATGAGGCCTTCTCTCAAGAAATGGTGAGAATGTGTCATGATCCTGGTACTATTGGGGACATTATGGAGGAAACTACAGCTGACATTTTTCAAGAGCCTGGAAATCCTAGTGATGAATATGAAATATTTAATCTGAGGATTATACACCGGAAAAACAGGTTTAGTTGAAGTCTTCCTTTCTTGTTAGGTTTTTTTATGGATAATGTACTCTGGTCCAATGGACTACGTAAAAAGATAGTCCATTGGTATCATCACTGCCAATGAGAGTGGGGCCCACCATTGGGTTCATGCTACCGAATGGCATGATGAGCAGTGATGGACAGAGGAGGACACACCATTGGAGTCATGTCGTATTCTGATGGGTCCCACTTTCTCTCCACTGTCCATCATTTCATTGGCTGGTGATCCATAGTATATTGCACTACAGCATACTTTCCCTTAATTTTTGTGAAAGGAATAGCTTCTTTTTTTTTATATTTTATGTATGGTACTTCACAGGACTGGATTTGAAGAGAGCAAAGATTTCCCCATTGTTTTGAATACACTAATAGCTGGTAGATATTATGTGACTGAGTACCTTGGTTCAGCTGCTTTCAGCAAAGTTGTTCAGGCACAAGATCTCCAGAGTGGAATGGATGTCTGTGTGAAAATAATAAAAAATGACAAGGATTATTTTGATCAAAGTTTGGATGAAATTAAACTCCTTAAATTTGTCAACAAACATGATCCTGCTGATAGATACCACATACTGCGGCTGTATGATTATTTTTACTGTCAGGTATGTGTACTGGTCGATTTCATATGAGTTATAATTTGACAATTAAATGATCATTTGATGCGAAACTTTGACGATCTTCATAATAATTGATATCATTTTTCCTGCCAAATTGTTGGTCTTTGTGATAGTATTTTCATCTATATATCAGATCATTGCAATCATAGCCACCATCGCTGACAGCGAAAAATATGTATATCTCTGTATTTTTTGTTTCATCTTTGAGTTAGTAAATTGCATGGATCCATCTTTTTTCCAAAGTTAGTCACCATCAACATTACCATTATTTCGACTACCAAAAATATTACACAATTCTGGTTGTTTTCATCATTCCTATTATTCCACTAATCATGGGATGTTCAATTCTCAAAGCATGGTTTTTTTTTGTTCTTAAGTGAAATTCTAGGTGATTTTTAGATCCTCTCAAGTTTCTTCCAATGTGTGATGTGGTGCGAGGCGCTTGGGGGGGTCTGATGTGCTCTGTGCCTCGATGCTGCCACAATGTAGGGCATCACTTCCAATGCAGCAATAAAAGAAGTTATAAGAATACAAGGGATAACAATATCATCAAACATATCCAAACATATACTATAAATTTTAAATTTGCATTATTAATCAGAAACATAGCGAAACATAGAGTAATATTTTCAATTTTGGATTATAAATTAGAAACAAAGCCAAATGCAGCCAAAAATATTAATTTTGCTTGATAAATTATAAATGCAGCCAAACATAGAGTAATTTCCAATGCAGCAATAAAAGAGGTTATAAGAATACAAGGAATAATAATATGATTAAAAATATCAAAAAATATACTATAAAATTTAAATTTGCATTATTAATCAGAAACATAGCCAAACATGGAGTAATATTTTCAAATTTGCATTATAAATTAGAAAAAAAGCCAAATGCAGCCAAAAATATTAATTTTGCATGATAAATTATAAATGCAGCCAAACATAGAGTAATTGTCAAATTTGCATTATAAATTAGAATAAAGCCAAGCATAGCCAAAAATATATTATAAATTTTCAATTTTTCATTAAAAATTAGAAATATAGTTGAACATAGAGTGATATTTTCAAACTTGCATTATAAATTAGAAACAAAGCCAAGGATTTGGGCTTGAGTTAAGGTGGTAGCATTTGGGTTTTCATAACGTCACGTCTTAAGATCCACTCCAGTGTAACCTTGTCAAAAAAATAAAATAGAAACAAAGCCAAACATGTTAAAAAATATATTATAAATTTTCAAATTTACATTATAAAATTAGAACATAGCCAAAAATATAATTCTAATCACAAAAAAACAAAAAACCCTTGAAAAAAAATACTCATGAAGTTTCATCATAATCATAAAGCTAAAACTTAAAAAATAAACACAAGAGAATGATAAAAAAATATAACATAATACTTAGAAAAAATATGAAACCTTAAACAAAAAAATTAATTTTACTAACATTTTGAAAACAATCAAAGGAGGCTTGAATCAGTCACTTATGCTTTCCAAAGCTGTCTTTTGCAACCACTATTTAATCCTTTAAAAGTTCCAGGTCGAATACTTTTCAACCTAGCAATAAATAGAAATCTTCAAATATGAATTTGATCCTTAAAAGAAATCAATTTTGAGCTAAGAAAAATGTTTTTTGGGCCCAACTAGAGTTTTATAGGGTTTTGGGGGGTCAAAATCCCCCACCTCTCGCCCCCAAAAAAAAAAAACTATTTCCAGCCTTTTAAAGGGGAAATTATATTTTTTGCCTTATGACTAGGAAATTTCCACCCTGGCCAAAGGGCTCTAGGCAGGTGCCTGCCCAGACAGTGCCCTGGGCAACGAGTTGGCCTTCCAGGGTCATTGCCCTGCACTGGGCCGCATTGGCGCCCAGTGCGGGACAGTGGGGCCTCCCAGCATCCTAGCGACCCGCCCAGGTGGCTGGCGGCCGACTTTTTGAACTATGATCCAATCCATTAATCAAAGTCTTTAATACATAAGAATGTGTCAATACATCAAGCACTTAAGTAAGAAGTCACAGCTTGATATTATTGGAAGAAATTAGCATCTGTGGCATATAGTCTTTTTGTTGCTAAATTAAATACTTCGTACATTGGGAGTCCAGTATGGCCAAAAGTTGAAGACCAGAAGACAATGGCATAAACAACAAAAAGTCAACTGGACTTAGTGCGACTCCATGTCATATGCATATGAAGCTCGTATGTCACTTGCATCCAAAGCCAAGTCATCATCTGTGTCATCACCCCCCTATCTACATATTCTTCTTCCTCATTAGTCTTCTCTGTGTCTGCCTACTCCTCCTCAATCTCAGGAATTGATTTAGGTCTGGGCCCAACTCTCTTCCTTTGTAGTCCAGTATTAGGCCTTGTGTTTTTGACAGCCCCTAAAGCTGTGAGACATCCAACCAAGTTAAGTCTTCAGCCTCGAACTCCCACTCTACTTTGTGGTCTATGATCCATTCACCTCTGCCATGAAGTTCGTCCAAGACAATCACGTCAATGTTTTTGCGTGTCTAATACCTCTTCTTAGATCATTCATTGCTTCAGAGATATATCAGATCATTTGAAATCTTTTGCCATAACATGTTCCTTCTTTTGCTATGGAGCTATGATGTAAACAAAACAAACAAGCAAAAGTAAAAAATATTACTGATCCAATGCCTAGTAGATTTCTACAATCTTGATTTCAGAATATGAAGCATAACAAGACTTACATGCGAAATGTGCTCTAGTTGCGCTCACAATTGGATGAACTATATGTGAGGCTGAACTTGGATTGCGAGATGTTGTAGATGCGGTATCTCACTCCCATTAGATGCCCACCCTTGGCTGAATTCTTAATAATTTAATACAAGTCAATCAAACTAAAAGCTAACAATTTTTTCAATGTGTATTCATAATGTATAGATTTGGTGACCTAGTTGTTTGCTATCCTTATTCCAGATTTCATTTTCTTGTTCAAAGTCCCCTATTTCTCTCTTAGTTTCATTGACTCATTACTTTGGACTCCATCTTGTATATTGTTGTCAGGGACCATTGTCACAAGAACAGCTAAGAAGCCTCTGTTGATTGCACGATCTGATTAATAGCTGGCTGTTTGTAGTGAAGGGATGGATTCGGAATGTACTAAGCTACATGGAGGTGTTAATAAAGCTGTATGCCCCATCTTATAACTAAAGGCTCATTCATGGGCATGTATCTGGTTTTACTTATTAGGAACCAAGTTGATGTCTGCTTCCAGTCGAATCGTTGATTCATGTATATGGTCCATGGCGCGCGTCACATCATGATCGACAAACCTTAACACTTCCACTAAAGGACAAGAAATGTCCAATATAATCTGCATTGCCCCAAAAAATGTGTTTAACACAATGTACTTTTGGACCGAATTGGCCTGTTCAAACTCGGAATCAACGAATCTGTCCTCCAACCATCGGTTGGGGGGAGCACTAAAGAGGTCAAAAGCCAGTCAAGACCATTCTGAACTAGCTTGTTTAGCCAGTTCAGAGCGATTTTGATGAAATTTCTTAACTTTTTATACTTTTGTTTATAATTTTCAGCTCGATCTGGCTGGTGAACCGCTGGTTTAACTGGTTTGGACTAAACCTGTGCCTTACCGGTTTGCTGATGTGCCCAGTCTTGATAACATTGCTTTGGATAGTGAGATATGTTATAGTAAATCTAGCTCTCTTCTTCTTAAACTCTCTCATAATGTGCTTTGTCTTCAATGTCAATAGAAGAAGAGAGCTAGATTTACCATAACTTTTTCTTTTTTAATGATCCAATTGAGAAGACACTTGGAGTATAATTTGTAGAGTAATTTTAGACTACCGAACTCTGAAATATGAAACTAAATATTTAATTCTCCTTCAATCTCAAAGGATTGTATTTCATGTGCTGCAACTAGTGAATTTTCTTCTTCATACTTGTCAACATCTTTAGAACTGAGAATTACCTCTTCATGTTCTTTTTCATCTTCTCTCGATTGTAATCTATGAAATAGATGCTGTAGACCTTGTTCTACTACTTTGCTAATACGCTCTACTAGGTCTTCTTTGAGTATCCAAATATTTGTTCTAAGCTCTCCATAACTGATCAGTAGGATAACCTGGCTATGATACCAACTGATGCAGGGAGAAAATAATAATCAGAATAATAAAAAATAAAATGAAATGGGTTGAAAGAATATACCCTCTCCCAAGGTCTGCAAGAGAATCCACCCGAAAATATCTTTTCACAATATCAACACTTTATTGAATCACCAAATTCTCGGACATCTCCCCTTTTAAATGGGAAAAATAAATAAATAAAAAACCCACAAAAAATTATCTCTCTCTCTCTAAAACTAATGTAAATCTCTACCTCCCTATTTTCTCTCACATGAAGCCTCGATATCTCTTCCTTATCTTCCTATTTTCTCTCGCATATCCCTTCCCAAATCCCTAAAAGATTAGCTCCTAATCTATTCCACAAAAGCCTCCTAAAAGAACGACTTATACCAAACTTAAGATTTATCTTTTTAAAACTAACTAACTCAATTGCTACCCTATCATCAAAATAACTCACGCACCAAAATACTCCCACTTAACAACTCACACACCAAAATCCTTCCTCCTCCCACTTAACAACTCGTGCACCAAAATCGTTCCTTATCCTAGCATACTTCCTATATCTCCTACCTTATCCTAGCATACTTCCTATTCCTAAGAAAAATAAACAAAAATAATAATTACACTAAAATTTTGAATTTTCCTAATCTCTTTCTGCATCATTCACTTCTAACTTCATCAACATGTTCATCTTCATCAACAAATATTCAGATGTTATCTAACAATTCTTGATACTTCATTACTATCTTTTCTTTTGTATGTTTAGTCTCTCTTGTAATTTTCTCAATCACTTTTAGCCATGCCCTTACATCCTCAAAATATGGCAAGGTGTTCTTTTGTCAAATTTCCTAAGTATAAGTTTCTTGTCAAAGTGTACAATAAATGTTATTTCAATCTCTAGGGTTTGGAAGTGTAACATATTTTCATACAGGATAGTTGTCAAATGAAGAAGATGAAGATATTAGAAAAGAAGATGAGGCTTATTGCAAAAATTGGTTTTGTTCTCACTATTTAACCCAAGTCAATGTGATTTTGGTTTCTTTGTTTACTTTGCTTTAAAGTTGAAACCCGCGATCATATGCACCTGAAGTGAGAGCATGAAATCAACTCAAGGTATCAGTGTGGTGTGTCTCGGTGCCTTAAGGGGAGCCAAGGCTCCCCAATGCCCTAGGCATGTTGCCTAGGGGAAGGTGGTTGGCTAAGTTGGGGCCCAACACTAGGTGCCCACCTTTTGGGCTAGGCACGATCTATAAGGTCGTCTAGTGTCTTGGCCCGTCTTTTGGGCTGAGGCTGTTGCCTGAGCAGAAAATGGCCCTCCTAGGCAGGGCATTCTAAATCTTTTTCTCCCCCTAAAAGGGGGGAAAGGGTTTTCGGGGGTATTTTTTTTTTTTTGAGAATGAAGCTGATACCCCTAAAAAATCTCTTGTGCTTTACTTTAAGAAAGAACCAAATAAAAAATGAGATTGTTGAGATTTCATTAGGCTGCTAGAAGCACATTAACCCTATGCGGGCCACTAGATTCAAATCTAGAAGGAAGCACAGGGGAAGAGTAATGGAAGAGGATGATGAGGAGGAGGCTGACTCTGAGTAGACTGAGGAAGAATTGCAATATGTCGGGAAGGGGGATGACCAATGATGATGGCTAGGCATGATCAGAGTCATATTCATATGCAGCTGGTGGAGATGGAGATGTTGGAGTTTCCAATGCTGGTGGTGCTGGTGGTGATGATGATGATGATGATGATGATGATGATGATTATGATGAAATTCAATTTGCAATTTGTGTTAATCAGACTTTTATCTAGCTTTGATGTTTTTTAGCTTTCAAGCCTTTGAGTTTTGACTTTTCTGACTTTCTAGTATATGATAGTCCATGCGGATTGTGGGTTATGGACAGAGTACAGTCTATGGCATAGTGGCATATAATGACAGATTGACAGTAATGTGATATTGTAACTATTTAATGATCCACACAATTCTGTATGATTGAGTCTTAACTATTAATTGTTAACTTATTGTATTTCAAGTTCAAATTCAAGTTGTTAGATTTCAGTAATTCAAGTTTCAAACTCATATATGCATGAGCTTCAAATAGCAAAATACGATAAAGCACACAAAAAACCATTAAACTAGGTTTTATTATTATTATTATTTATTGCATAAGTTTAATTAGGGGATTTTTAATTAGGGGATTTGGTATCCAACCCAAACCACCCCCCTCTCCCCAACATGCACTCTCACTCACACACACACACACACACACACACATATGCACAAAGAAGAAAGAAACCTTGAGACCCCAAACCACATGCTTTTATCTCTGTTTAGGGCCAGTTGGAAGACAAGGTACCCTGCTAGGTAATCAGGACCCCTAGCACCTAGGCGACCGACTCCAAATTTTAAAGTAGTTGGAGATATTGCCAGAAAAATTTATGAGTTTGCTGAAAAGATCCATCAAAAAAAGATAATATTTTGAATCTTTGATTTAATCCCGCAAAGAACGTTTGGTTTCAGGGAGTTTATATAACCTGGAAGCTCCATTATGTAAAGATCCCAGAATACCCAACTATATGGTTTATTGTCTACATTTGGCCTGGAAGCTCCATTATGTAAAGATCCCAGAATACCCAACTATATGGTTTATTGTCTACATTTGGCCTAGCATGATCATGACTGTGTACCTGCAAGTAGTTGTTGTAGTGACTGATGAGAATAAGGATGCTTTGGTCAATTTTTCCTAGCAATACGTAGGGTACATCACTCAGATCTTGGAAGTGGGATCAACAGTGGCTAAAGAGAGGATATTTTTCTTAATTAGAAATTGCCTTGGAAATCTTAAGTATGCATGCATTTTATGAGCTTTTCCTATATTCCAAATTCAAAGACTGAGTTGAAATGCTTATATTTTATTATGTTAGTGCTCGATTGTGATTGTTTTAACACAAAGTTGCTGAATTATCTGCAGGAGCATCTCTTCATTGTATCTGAACTTCTCCGTGCAAATTTATTTGAATTTCAAAAATTTAATCTCGATTCTGGTGAAGACCCTTATTTTACATTGCCAAGGCTGCAGGTTTGCTTTCTTATAGGAGTGTATTTTAACTGGGAATTGTGCATATAAATCCATCATTCCATATTAGCTTGTAACATTTGCAATTGTTTGAGGGCATAATTTACTTTCCGTTTCATTCTTGTGATTGTGATAGTGAGTCCTTGTTAAATAGTTGACACTACACAATTAATAGGATCAATGTTATGTGCATATAAAGTGATATTTATGCATTTACCCCATATGGTTTTCACAGAGAATTTGTGGTATTCCCTTCTTTCAGGCCATAACTCGGCAGTGTTTGGAGGCTCTAGAGTTCTTGCATCATTTAGGAATTATTCATTGTGATTTAAAGCCTGAGAACATTCTTATGAAAAGTTATAGCAGATGCGAGGTGAAAGTGATCGATCTGGGGAGCAGTTGCTTTGAAACAGACAACTTGTGCTTGTATGTGCAGTCTCGTTCCTATCGGGCTCCTGAGGTTATCCTAGGCGTTCCATATGATCAGAAGATTGACTTATGGTCACTTGGTTGTATATTGGCAGAGCTTTCCTCGGGAGATGTAAGCTCCTATCTAACTTGATACTTTGTTTCTTCTTGATTTGTCTATAATGGTAACATAGTTAGCTGAGCATGCACTAAGGTAATTTAACAGCGTAAACTGTATATGCACTGAGGCTAAGAATTAGATATTCCTAGTCCATCCAGATTAGTCATGTGTTCGAGCATTAATTTTATCTACCATTGTTTTTCTTCAATTCTCTCTTCAATGCACTGTCATAGCTGGCTATTTCTAAAGAATATAAATTGTTTGAATAATTTTCATTCCCTTCACTTCTCATAGAAACTTATGGTATTAATTTGATCATTAGATGGGTTGGTTGAAAATTCATAGTCTATATATATCCTAGGATCAGTGTTGACATTCTTAAAACCATCACCTTATATATGAAGAGCGATGAATGTGAAGCTGAATTAAAAGGAAGGTACTATTGTGATGTACCTTCATATGCTGAGGACCAAACTGGTCCACAGTTATAGAAACATGACTTAAAATGGTCTCACTACCTACTAGTTTTCTTGAATTTCAGAATTTGGTTTTCTGGTGTTGCCTACATTTATATGGAACGATTTTCTGGCTTTGCCTACCCGAAGTGATTCGGAAATCGAATCAATTTAGAAATCAGAAGCAGGTTATCGCCTCCAATTGGAAGATTATTGTTTTCGGATCGATGTCTATACAAGAGGAATTGTGGGGTACTAGATTCCTAACTTTAGGAATCAAGATTCGACCAATATATAATCGAGACCCCTACATAGATGGAATCTAGATTCCTAGCTCTTTGGAATCGAGTTTCCGACCTAATTGGAATCGACCAATATCGAATCGAGATTCCTTCATTTATGGAATCGAGATTCCTTCATTTATGGAATCGAGATTCTTTCATTTATGGAATCGAGATTCCAACGTCTTTGGAGTTGAGAGGGAACTGAGAGGGAAACAATACATGTCTCAATGTGATGCATTGATCGACATGCTATACATGCACATTTACATTATTCATATTACATTATTTCTAATATCTTGAAGTTGCATTCTCTCAATTGGATCGATACAATGCATACGTAAAGAATTAAGTAGAGAACGTGGACCACCACTTTGGGTTTTATTGGTCATTTTATACCAAAAAAGATGACTACACCTTGTAGCTTGAGATTTAGTGTCTAGCTCGAGTAGTTTGATGCCTTGAAAACTTCTAAACATTACTTCTCAATGTAGAAACCAATTTCAACAACTGTAGAATCAGGATTCATCAATTGCAGAATCGAGAATCATTAAATATTGGAAATGAGATTCTGTAAGTCTTGGAATCAAGATTCCTAAAGCAATGAATCGAGATTTTAGACTTCAAGGAAACATGTTTTGTGAAGATTCCTAGTTAGAATCGTCGAATTGTCTTAATCGAAATCGTGACCTTCGGTGAGAGATTCGGGTAACCATGTGCCTAGGCCATATACATGCAATACCCGGAACTTGTATTACCTATAATTACCTAAATCGCATATGAAGGTCGTAATTTCAGTTCGGAATCGTGATTCGGCAGTTCCAAGGATGAAACACGAATTTAGAAGATTGGAATCATGTTCTGCAGTTTCATGGAACGCATTCCTGATTATTATCTAACTCTCAATTCTTGGAAGATTGGAATCTAGATTCCATATAATAGAATGTACGATTCATAGTTGCACAACAATGCAATTCAAGATGTGCAAGACATTGATTCTAACTTTTTAGGAATCGTGAATCCATGTTGTTTGGAAGCGAGTTCCACGTCATCAGAAGGCACGGTTCTTAAATGCACACGAACTATATTTTGATTAACATTGAACCAAGTTCTAATGACACTGAATCAAGTTTTAATGAAACGGAATCAAGATTCAAAAGCAAATGTTGAATGAAATATGTTCACAAATTGTATGTTCCAGGTGGAGCTCTAGGAACTGATTCTATGTTACCGGAGTAGTTCTAAGAACGTTTTCTTTCATGTTACAATTTTGTACAAGGTTAAATACTCATGATTTGGGTTTCAAGATTGTGACGTTGTGAGAGCCAAAAAGCCTTAATAGACTTTCGAGATGAATCCATGAACAATAATATTTGCCAAGTTGCCCAATAGATTTATCAGTCTATAAGTCAGAAGTGGGCGTCGGTCCCACCTTAAGGTAAGATGTTTGGGTGGCAACCCCACCTCAAGTTAAGACATTCATATAGGATGCTTGCAATAACCAAATGCTTGTTATGGATCATTTATTGTACTTATTGACGATCATCTACAGTACTAAATAAATTTTTTATCATTTGTTGTCTCATTGTATATCAGGTGGGACATGGACTAGAACCCTAAAAGAAAAAAAAGAAATGGGTTAATTGTGATCGAAATTCATGGTCACTTGCGGACTTTGGATTTTGAGGAAAATGCAACATCATGGTCTTTCACGCTAATACTAAGCTATGGTATCATCTATGGTATATGCTTGGTTTTAATAGCTGTTTGGGTCAAGCAATGGTATCATGTATGTGTATCCCAAATCATCTATGTAAAACTTTAAATCTTTTATCATAAAATACTTCTCTCCTATACCGGAGGGGTTGGGTGCACGATTCCTGAACTATGGGAACCTCGATTCCCAATCAATGGGGACAATGATTCTAGTAATGTAAGAATCACGATTCCCATTTCATTGGATCGCGATACCGGAAGTCATTGAATTGTGTGGGGTTATGGGCAATTCTTGAAAGATAGGAGACTCGATTCCAACATGATAGGATACTAATTCCTACAAATAAGAATCATGGTTGTTATTTTATTGGATTGCGATTTCAATTATTAAAATTACACCTCTGATGGTTTTCATTGTATGGACAGCAATTTCGAGATTAGGAATCATCTGGCACATGCAATTTCGTGATTCCGATTCTTGAAACGAATCATAATCACTGGTGTTTCCAACAACTATAGTATTGCCTCATGGCCCTCACCTCATCCACCACTTTTTGATTGGGTGAGAGACCCAAAAAACTTTAAAATAGCCTTCTAATTGCGTTTTTCAATATAATTTTCAATATGGAACTGCAAAAAATCTCTAGGCCACCATATATCAAGTGGACTGTTGCAATTTAATGTTTCGGCAGTCATAGATTTTGAACATCTTTTAGGGTTTCAACTCATTATTTTTTGGAGCAGACTATTCTGAGAGTAGAATTCGGTTTGACGCTTTTATGGGTGACACGACAAGCGTTTTTGGTGTTTAGGCATGCCTCTGTTTGTTCACACATATGGAAAAGGATTAGATGCACTTTTCAGCAAATTTTTATAGTATTATCTCATTGGCAAAAAACTCCTAAAAAGACCTATTTCTGGAGATTTATTTGAACCCAAATTTTGTAGAAAGTGTTGGAAATTAGCAGAAGCGTTGATGCTAAAATTTGTTTGGAAAATACAAAGAATGATAATAGGGGTGAAAAGGAAGCAATATTAACTCAAATGTATTTCTGTATTGCATACGAAACAAAAAATAACAAGGGCTACAATAAAATAATATGGTCTTCAAGACCACACTCATTTTGACAGCTTTGGCTATCGTTTTTTACGTCTCACTTTAATCTTCTTTTGATTGCCTTAAACCCATACATTTCCTTCTTATTTATAGACCATTGAACCACCATCTTAGTCAGTTAAGATGCTCCTAAAAGTTTTCACCGTCTTTTAATGGGTCTACAAAGTTTTCTTTGCTTTATCACCAAGCCGCTACACAAACAGCCAATTGCACTGTCTTTCTACTGCCATAACAGAAGGTGCTACAATGAGTGAGAAGAGTGACAGTGGTGATGGTAGAATTGTGTGAATGATGGAGTGGTGGTGAGGAGTTCTAAAGAGAGAGAAATTATTTTTCAACATCCCCCTTTAATTTGTCGCTCTCATTGCTTCTCTGAACTAGATAAATTTGTTTGTTGAAATTGTCTTGGTGATGATGTTCGGTAGCTGGTCTTTTGTGTTGATGAATTTTGACTCTATTTCCTCTTTTTTTTTTGTCAACTCCCTTATAAAATGATGCCTAATTTCTATGTGCTTTGTTTTGTTGTGAAATGCTGGATTTTTGTCGTGGCAATTGTGACATGTTGCCGCAAAAAATTATTGTGGGAAAATTTTTCTTTTGCTGCAAGTCTGATAAAATTCTTTTGAGCCAAACAGCTTCACATGCTGCACTTGATGATGATATATTCGGCTTCTGCTGACGATAGAGCAACAATGTTTTGCTTCCTTGATAACCACAATATGACTTTTGTACCTATGCGGAATAAATAGCTGAAAGTGCTTTTCCGATCATCAATAGAACCTGCTCAATCACTAACAAAAAATCCAACAAGATTAGTATTATTTTCAGAAACATATTTGATAGTGTGTTTCTTTGTTCTTTGAATATATCTCGAAATCCTTTTTGTTGCAATAAAATGTAGTTTACTTGGTTCATTCATGAACCTAGAACAAATACTGACTACATGCACAATTAGATAAACTAAGGATCCGACCAAGCTTCGATAAATCGATGCATCAACTTTTTTGGCACCATCGTATTTTGACAGTTTTTCATTCAATGCCATTGGAGTACTCACTGGCTTGCAATTTGACATTCTGAATTTCTTCAAGAGATCTTCACGAAGACAATTTCAACTAACAAATTTATTCAGTTTAGATAAGCAATGAGAGAAACAAATTAAGGGGGAATGTTGAAAAATGATTTGTTTTTCTCTCTAAAACTCTTTCCCACCGCCAGTCCATCTTCCACACAATTCTACTATCACTGCTATCACTCTTTTCAGTCACTGTAGAACCTTTTGTTGTGGCAGTAGAAAGACGGTGCAATTGGCGATTTGTTTAGCTGCTTGGTGATAAAGCAAAAAAAAACTTTGTAGACCCATTAAAAGAGGGTGAAAACTTTTAGGAGTATCTTAACCAACTAAGATGCGGGTTCATTGGTCTATAAATAGGAAGGATGCACATGGGTTTTAAGGCAATCGAAAGAAGATCAAATTGAGATCTAAAAAAAGTTAGTTAAAAGCGACAAAAAATGAGTGTGGTCTTCAAGACCATATTATTTTATTGTAGCCCGTGTTATTTTTTTTTCGTATGCAATACTGAAATACTTTTGAATTAATACTGCTTACTCCTCACCCGTACTATCAGTCTTTGAGAATGATTGGGGTTTTTACATTTTTGACATTTATATCGGCAATTTCTTGATTCATGCCTTGATTTTTTGCAAATAATACAGTAAGATTCAAATTTACCTTTTTGATTTGAATTTCTATGCTTGTTGAAATTATTTCTTTCCCGTCCTTGGCCTCTAGAAAATTTTTGTCTTCCACGACCACTTTGATAATTTTGAAATGTGCCCCTTTTTTATTTTCTTCAATACTTTTCTTTTCATGAACTGTCATTTTTTACTGAAAAGCTTGTTCCATATTCTGATTTGAAAATCTGCTCATGTGCTTTAAGAGACCCATTTAATTCTTGTAATGAAAATTTGGATCAATCTTTTGATTCTTCTATGGCTGCAACAACATGGTCAAACTTTGCAAGCAGACTTCTTAAAATTTTTTGAACAATTTTTTTATCAGGACTATCATCTCCATAACATCTAATCTGATTTATTTTTCCAGCAACTCTAGTAAAGAATTTCTGAATAGCTTCACTATCTTTCATCATCAAATTATCAAATTCTCTCATTTTATTTTTCTTGTATTCATTTTGCTTTGCTTGCGACCACGAATCAAGTTCGGCTGCATCTTCTAGCACAACGGAAGATTATACAATGAGTGGGAAGAGTGATAGCGGTGATGGTCGAATTGTGTGGAAGATGGAGTGACGGTGAGAAGGAGCTCTAAAGAGAGAAAGACAAATTAGTTTTCAACAGAAAAATCATAGTCATCCTAATGAACAAGCTCATGAAACAATCTAAAGAAAACCAGAAAATGGCTTTTGTTTTTAGGAGTGAGAAAATGCAGTGCATGCAGGTTATGCATTGCAAGAAAGAAAAAATGGTGTTCAATTGAGGCCTTAGGGTTTTTGTTTGACCCCAACTTTGTAGGTGTTTTCATCTTCACCAGTTTAACTATTTAAATCTGAAGTAAATTAGTTTTGATTTCTTAAAGGCATAGATCTAAAATGAGCAGCCAATGTTCACCGAAATGTGGGCTGCTTTGTTCACTAGTTTGAAGATTGTATATGCAAATTTTGGGCTCCTTTATGTATCCTCAAATTGATGAAATGAAAAAATAGGCATGTGTCTCATTTTTCCCAAAACCTTATGAGTTTCAAGGCTAAAGTTTGCCTCTATATGAGTTACTGATATGAATGTATTTAAATAAATGTTCACAGAGGTGTTATGTTACCTCAAAAGGCAAGGAGAGCGAATTCGCCCCCTTGCTGTAATGGTTGATTACCAAGCCTTATGAATATGTTCTGCTATGCAATACCATTAACCAACCAACCGGGTTATTGTGGCTCTTGAAATTATGAAAATATAAAAATAATGCATGAGTTCTTCACAACCGATCGTGTTTTCCTGTATGAAAGATAACTGGAAATAAGCAAGTTCATTAGTGCTTACTCCAAGTTCCTTAGAAATGAACATAGCAGCCTTACCAGGTAGGTGAGTATGGTTGGCAGTATGTATAACTTGCACCTAAAAACAACAACAAAAAACGAAAAAAAAAAAGAAAGAAAAAAGAAAAGCCCAGGCCAGCTTCCCATATGTTTCTTACTCATGCTAATATCTAACATGCATACTTTCCAATATTTCATTCACTGACCTTACAATGTGCCTATTCTTCATGTATCTTGAAGTTTACTGGGTCACTAATTCACTATCTCTTGTATGCATTCACTAGTTTTTAGAACAATGTTACTCTTGCAAGATTGCTGCTATGGAACAAATAACAGGCTTCTTTGTTGTGCTCATAATTCTGAAATGTGATTATCTTCTCTTAAACTGGCTTTTGAACAAAGTAAAAATGTCTTGGATGCTTTCATTCATTAGATCTTGTTTGTGTGGGAATTCATCTATCAGTTGCTTTTTTAATCATAGAGCACTGATAGGTACTCATCTAAGTCTCTGTTACATACAGGTGCTTTTTCCGAATGATTCACTGGTGATGATTCTTGCACGCATGATCGGAATGCTTGGTCCTATAGATATGGAAATGCTTGAAATGGGGCAGGAGACGCACAAGTACTTTACAAAGAACTATAATTTGTATCATAAGAATGAGGTTTATTTAATGATCCCTATCTCAATTAAATAGATATAATTAATGCAATCATGAAATATTTCATTGTTTCTTACATTTTTACACTTTTTCTGACTTTAAGATGTAGGGAAGGGTGGCTTTTACCAATCCTTATGTTCACTAGATTGTAGTTTTTATCTTCTCTCTCCATTTATTTGCTTGCTCACTTTTCCTTATGTTCACTAGATTGTATTTTTTATCTTTTATCCCCATTTATTTGCTTGCTCACTTTTTCTATAGTATTAAGACATATTGTGTTATTCTCATTTGTATCAATTGTACGCAGCAGTGAATTACATGGTCTCACTTTTTGAGAATATTTGACATTATTCCCTGATTAATTTTACTGTAACGTTATTCATAAACAACTAAGAATTTTCATGTTATCAAAGCCAAACTGGCATATAGTATCATTTTAGCCATTTTGCTTGGCTCTTCCATACTTCTCTTTTTTCTCTTGCCAAATTCCTGTTTAATCTCTCTTTTAATTATTGGTCAGACCAGATCTTTTGAAAGAGAAACAAGTCCATGGATTGCACTTTGAGACCTATTTTGGGACTTCATGCTTCATTTGGGGAGCCTTCCTCCTCCCTCTTTCCATGACAAGAATCAAACAGAATATGTACTGCATCATGGAGAGCAAAGCCTATGTTTATAGACATCACTGTCATGTACAGAAAAGTAGCAGACAAGGTTCTGTGGCCTTCAAGATTTCTTAAGCAAAAAACTATTCGAGGAGTGGTATCTTCAGAAAATATGGATAGGATGTAAATGTTTTCCATGTAGATGAGAACTGCCCTCAAATTGCACTTCCACCAACGACTTCAGGTTGGAATCATCTCCGTGTTTGTTCACAAAGACTTTGATTTGCTTTGACAAGTCAAGTCCACTTTCTTCTTAAGTACTTAGAAGCTTTTTCAAATGCCTCAAACTTCTCCTTATGAGATACACTCATATGCTTTGTGAGAAATTGTGCACAATGATACTCATTTAAGATTGCCTCCTTAAAATTTCACTGCAGTCATTCAAACTATGTATGACTACTGTGATGTTTACACCCAATGCTTAGCCTTTGCCTCCACATGCGTCTGGCCAATGTTATAGAAGGGGGCTGCCTAAGTGCCTAGGCAGGCGCTTATCATCATGGCCAAGGTGGGCACCTTGGCCCCCTCTTGTTCTTCTTACTTATGTATTCATTGTGTATATAATATATTATATAATTTTATAAATAGTTATAGTACTATATTATATATATTATTAAGCTACAGTTAAGGGGTGGACATGTGTTGCAAGAATAAAAAGAGGCCCTATCTGTAGAGATAACGTAGGGAAGGTCCCTATAAATTGAGGGATTTTCCATAGAGATAACGTAGGGCAGGTCCCTATAATTTGAGGGATTAAGGTAGATAAATCGAATCCCATCTTTATGATAGACAAGGATTCCATAGAAGAAAGAGAGATAGGTACATGGACAGAACATTAAAAAAATATTATATTGATATATATTTTCTTATATATTTGGAAAGAGTGGTAGCATAAAAGTCTTAAAGAATCCCTAAGCTATCAAAGAATCCCTAAGCTATAAGAATCCAAAAGAAATCCCAAATTTCAGGGATTTAGATAATCTTCATGTAGTTATAAAATTCTCTAATATTAAAAACAAAATTACTAAAGAACTCACAGGCCATAAGGTCCAAGGATCAAGGAATTGAGCTGTTTCCTTGGTTCTAAAATTAAAAATCTGACCTGAGGTTGCAAGCATTGAGCTCTTGACCTGGATGAACCATGCACATGGAAAAGCTGACCTGACGTTGCGAGCATTAGGCTCTCGACCTGGATGAACATGCACACGAAAGAGGTTGCAAGGATTGGGCTCTTGATCCAGACAAACCATGGACTTGAAAGGAAGGGAGAGATCAACACAACCACGTGGTAAATCAGACTAAAAAACGTTACTGAACTTCTGTTCTTCCTTTTAATTTTGTGTTTATGTTGTGTCGGGTTTCACCTGAGGTACTATGATGTTGTACTAAATGTTAAATAGACAGAGATAGAGCGAGAGGTAGATGATGGGTCTCTACTCTCTCTCCTTTTCTCTCTCTAACTTTCCACTTTCTTTTTATGTCATATATTACATAGTGTGTATACATACTAACAAAACCCCCACCCTCACTTTTCTTTTTTAGTGCTCCTCAATCATTAAGTGCCTGCCTAGGTGGCTTCCTCTGTCTTTTTTCTGGGACAATTACTTTCCAAATAGAGTTTTGTGGAAATCGCTATATGTGACCCCTTCTCATTGTTGTCGCATGTTGGTTGCTCTTGAGGAAGTTATAGTGCTATATTGTTATATTATATAAGACGATGTAGTACCGTAGTTTTTGGGATCGAGAGCAGGATTAGGACTGAGAGCAGAGATCATGAAAGGCTAGATAATCCCTATGGTTGGAGGCGCCATCTGTAAAATACATATGTTAGGGATCTAGATACCTAGATATTAGTGATCGAGAACCCGATCTTATAGGAATTTTGATCCCAACCTTTTGGAAATTTTGCTCCCACGCCTCAAAGGGAATGTATAAATGTATATTCTAGGACGATATGTACTCTTTAAAGTTTGGATCTCTTTATTTATAGTCAACAAATTATGCAACGTTATTGAAACTATAGTTGCATGGCTAGCTAGCTATAAATGAATAAAATCATCCATTTGGTTAGCGTCTTGGCCTTTAAGGTTATGATCAAGATCCCGAAATTTAAAAATCGAGATCCCTTTCCTAAAGTGCCAAAGCGAGATTCCGGAGTGGCATCGCCACCTATATTGGGAGATGCCAATAACTATATATAGTACTATAGTAAATTAGTACTATAGATCATATGGCATGTATAGAGTATTAACTATATATAGTACTACAGTAAATTAGTATTATAAATTATATAGTATTCTATAGTACTATTGTAAATTAATAATATATTATAGTGTTATAGTACTATGATGTTTTACTAAAATATTATATAGATAGAATGCAAGGGGTAGATAATGGGTCTCTACTCTCTCCCTTTCTTTTCTCTCTCCAACTTTCTGCTTTCTTTTTGTATTATATAGTATATAAGGCATATATGTACTAATACCTGCCTCCCTTTCTTTTTTGAGGCGCACGGCCATCTCCGCCTTTCTGGACATTGCTTCTTGGTACAATTACATTTCGAATGAAGTTTCATGAAATTAAGTGTAGTGACCCCTTGTCACTGTTATGGCATGCTGGTTGCTCTTGAGGAAGCAATCACACTTTTGCCTCTATAGATTTCTAGAGATTTCTGTCACCATGCTCCCTCAGCGATTCCATGCATGTTGAGATGAGACTGTGGAACCGTCCGCAAGCCTATCTCTACAAACTGCAGTTTTTTATTTATCCTTTCATTTCAGGCTGGTTGCATCTCTACAGACTTTATTCATCTTTTCGTTCAGGATTGGTTGGCTCTGTAAATTTTAGCGAAAAGGCTGCTTTTGGTCTCACTGAAAGCACCATCAATATAGGCTTCTTGTCTTGGATCTCTGCTGGCCCCACTCAACCTGTTGGCCTTTGCAATTCATCCAATGATTTTTCCAAAGAACCAAGCCGTAGATACCTTCATAATGAACAAGTTTCCTTTGATTTCATCTCAAGGGGACTCATCATGGAACTTTAGATATTCAGGTTGCAAGCCCTCATACCATAGTAAAACTTATGGAATGTGCAAGTCAGATATGAAATACATATAACAAAATAAAGTTAAGGCCAAGAAGCGGACACAAACATCAATCGCTCCTTGAGACTTTGAAAAGTTCCATTTAAGCAAAACTAGTGCAAAACTATTACAAACGTCATGTAGTATTACATGAAACTGAGAACCTTAAAGATCTAACATGGAAATTTCTATTTTATCACTTGCCAGATACATCCGAATCTGACATTGGGATCGTTGATCCTGGAATGTTTGGCCGTGAAGAGCTTGTTCTGTACATATCCCTGTATGAATGCTCCTGTGATTTCTAGGTTACTTTATCTCTCTAGATTGGCATCCGAACACATCCGCTGTCTTCTTTGAGCTGGTTCAGTTACCATAACCGATTAATACACTTCAATCCCAAAGCTTGGTCGACTTGCCATCCCTCTAGAATACCACACTTCAGATTCGAAGCTCGGTTGATTCCATCCCTCCGGAGTAGTACACTTCAAATTCACAGCTCGATCTTCTCACAATCCCTCCTTGGAAATTATTGCAATCACTATCCCTTTCACATTTTAGGCCAGTTAGATCGGGTAACTTGTATTACATAGTTTCTTGACCAATGTTTAAGACTGAACTATTTAAAGATATGTCGGTGCGGACCACAAGATGGAGATTGCTCGAAGACTGTATAAAGCATGAGGGCTGCCCTTGCATGAAAGTATGCATAGATAAGGCTCATGATCATGTTAATTGATAACTTAGAAGTTACTCGTCATGGATTGAATTTCAAAGTTAAATGGTTGAATATTTTGGGATGCATCTCTTTGGTGTGTTTATGATCCGATATCAAGTAGTTGTCCCTTTTTGTTTCAGGAGACGAATCAATTGGAGCACATAATCCCTGTAGAGTCCTTACTTTCAGACCACCTGGTCGTTGCTGATGACCAATTCATTGAATTCATCAGTGAGTTGCTTCAAGTTAATCCACAGAGACGGCCCACTGCAAGAGAAGCATTAGAGCACCCTTGGCTGTCTTGCTTTTATGGACCTGTGTCTTATTGAGAGAGAGAGAGAGAGAGAGAGAGATCCCTTAGGAATGAGGGATTTTCTTTACTGTATTAATTAGTAGGTTTACAAATTGTCATAACATCTCTATTTTTTTTTTCCTTCTTTTTAACATTGAAAGGGAAAGTGTAAGAATTACAGAGTTGTGTTCTTGAGTAGTGTATAGCAGGGGTTCTACGTGTGAGTTGTTTGAGCTGCAATTTTCGGGGCATTTATATTGGTTTTTTCTGATTCAAACTTTTTTCCTGTTGTATAAATGAAATTTGAGAAATTTGAAAGTGCATCTTACAATTTGTCCTCACTAATCTCTGCTTTTATTTGATTTGTCTATTTTTCCATTTTTCCTTTTTTTTTTTTTTGTTTGTAGAATAATGATTCTTGGTATGTGGATAGAGCGTTTGCTTCATGTATGTTTCTTAATACTGTAAAGGGCTGCAAAATGTAACATAGATTTATGAAAGAAAAAGTTTATCTAAGGTCGAGTTTAAAATGTAGAATTAAGGTGCGCCTCTAAAATCCTTCGAAAAAAGTTTGTTTTGATGTTGGAAAAATACATTTCGACATTGAGATGTATGGATGTAGGAAAAAAGAGATTTCAAGTCTTAAAACTAATATGTTTTGGAACATATTATCTTGAAGGTCTATGTTCAAAATTTTCATGTGTTTCTAGATCGGCTTGTTTTGATTGTTTAAAATTACAACCTTATACAAATCACACTTTTTACAAAAATCCTCCAAAGTATTAATAACAATAAACCAGGTAAGATTTAAAATAGAGGCATCAGATCTTTCCCAAACAGAGTCACTTGGGATTTAGGCTAAGCAGCATTCAATCGAGAGAAAATCTTGACCATAGAAAGTCACGAGTTGACCCACTGTAACGGATGGTGAGGTTGTTCTTGATGACCTCAAACTGAAGGGAGTACTCCATCCTCATTTTCTCCTGAACTTTTACGTTTAAAAACTAGTATTTAATGAAGGAAAAAGTTTATGTAAGGTTGAGACTTGGAATAATCAAATTAAGGCGCACCTCAAAAATTTAATAAAAGAGGTTTCGATGTTGAAAAAATTTCTAATCAATCATCTCGACTTCAAGACGACGTGAAAAAAAAAAGATTTCAAGTCTGGGAATAATGCATATTGTAATGTTTTATCTGGGCTGTCAATTTTCAATAGTTTTAAGTGTTTATAGATCTATTCAATCCACACTATTTTAAATCTTTAAATTCTATAGTTAGAGATTAAAATAAATTTTCAGAGCATCACAAAGATTTTGCTACTAAAAAATATTGTGTCACTGCTATTTAGAGGTACACGTTACTTTGATTGTTTACGGCCTTAGCCTTGTACAAAGTTACAAACCACAACCTTTAATGAATAATATAAAAGGTGTGGTTTCTATAAAGTTGCAATCTTAAAAAATCCATTTAAGGCGCACTTCCAAATTTTAATATAACATGTAATTTTGGTGTAAACATTCTTGGGATTATCTCAAAATTTATTTTCATATCAAATTATAAAATTTGAAACTTCAAAAATAGTTAAAATCAAGTATCCTGGAAACGTACCGTCTAGCTAATGTGTTGCAAGATGCATTATTTTTAGGACTCAAAATCTTCTTTTTTTTTTTCATATTCATACATCTCAATGTCAAGATGATCAATTAGAGAGCTTTTCAACATTAAAACAATTTTTTGATGGATTTTTAGGTGCATATGTGGTTCTTGCATTTTGAGGTTGCAACCTTTTATAAACTTTTTCCTAATGTAAATGCTATGAGAAAGTAAGAAAAGTCGGTCACTCTGTACTATGAAGAGAGGCCAAACTGAAAGAGAAAGAGCAACGAAATTTGAAATATACAACCCTAACAAACAAGGTGGATCCTTTCACCAACTTAACATGAAAATACAAGCCAAGAAGAGAGAGGCTGTAGGGAGTTAGACTTTCCTTATTGTTAAGTCGTTTTCTAGATTCAACGAAGTTGGAACTCCTTATAGGAAAAAGTTCATATAAAGCCGAGGCTTTAAACAATTAAATTAGAACCTACCTCAAAACTTTCATTAGAAGATGTGGTTTTAATGTTCAAATATCATCAAATTGATCATCTCGACATCAAGATGCGTAGACATGAGAAAAAAATGGATTTCAAGACTTAGAAATAGTACATCTGGTAACACATTTGTGGACCGTCAATTTCAATATTTTCAAATTTTTATAGATCTGCTCGATCTATAGTATTTTTAAAGTTTTAAATTTTAAAATTAAAAATAAAATATATTTTAAGGCTATCCCAAAGGTTTTTAGTATGGGAAAAGTTTATATAGAGCTGAGGCGAGGCTCTAAACAATCAAATTTGAGACGACCTCAAATATTTCACTAGAAGATGTTGTTTTGATGCTCAAATATCTTAAAATTGATCATCTCGACATCAAGATGCATGGACATGAGAAAAAAATGGATTGCAAGTTTTGGAAATAGTATATTTTATAACGCATTTTTGGACCGTAAATTTTCAAGATTTTCAAGTTTTCATAGATATGTTGATCTACATTATTTTTGAAGCTTTAAACTTTATAAATAATTATAAAAATATATTTTAAGGCTATCACAAATATTTCAAATATTGAAACCACATTTCTCAATACTATTTGATTGTTTAGAGCTTAGGCTCTATACAAACCGCACCCAGCATGAGAAAAGTTTATAGATTTATATAGAGTCGAGGCTCTAAACAATCAAATTTGAGTCCATTGAAACCACATTTCTCAACACTATTAGAAGGTGCACTTTACTTTGATTGTTTGAATCCTCGGCTCTATACAAACCACACCCCTCTTTATATATATATTTTTTTGTTTCTCTCTCAAGAATCCAAGAATTTGTGAACACCTTCATCGTCAAAATCGGAAAAACGCATAGGAATGGCTGACCAGTCGGTCTTCGATAGATTTCCAGTTTGACCAATTCCTAGGAAAGCTCCCAAAGCCCCCCTCCTCTCTCTCTCTCTCTAACTTTTCCAAGGATTGCTCCCAAACCTCCTCTCCCTCTCTCTCTCCCCTCTCTCCCTAAACATAAAATGTAGGCAAAGATTATCAAACGCCCTCATAAATTTGTATTTCCACTCCCACCCAATTACTGGCTTCAATTATACACATGTCCCAAATGATAATTAGGGAATTTATCAAATTACACATGAGAAATAAACAATTTAACGCCTCGCATATGTCTTTTAATTTCTTTTCAAAATACCCATGATAATTCACATGATCTTATGTTTGAATAGTTGCAAATGGATAAAAATGCTAAATACTCAATTCTGATAGGTATTTTGATAAAGAGGATGCGGTTTGTATAGAGCCGAGGCTCTAAACAATCATAGTAGACAGTAGAACTCACTTCACTTTCAAATACTGTTGAAAAATGTGGTTTCAATAGTAGAAATCTTGATGATCGACTAAAAAATACATTCTCCACGACTGCAACCTCGATATCGAGATGATCAATTAGATGTTTTTTCCAACATAAAAAAAGACACCTCAATTTTACATTTACATTCGAAGGTGTCAACTTTACATTTGTGTGTGGACTTTACATAAACTTCCTACTGGACAAAAGAAACATGACTTATTAGGTCAAATTCAGTGACTTCAAATATAACTCAGTTAAGAGGGAAATGGTCATAATCATAATAAGCTTGGCCTTATTTTTTCCTTCTTTCTGTGGTTGGTAAGCAACCTCGTGTGAGGTACGCACTTGCAATTCCTTTTCCTTACCTTGTATTCTTCAAGTTTTGGGGATGACACGAAATTTAGAAGGAAGAGACATTAGGACACTTTTAAAAGTAAAATACATGCATCCTATCAATGAGAATCGAGTGCAAAAATGTTAGAATTAAATTTTAAATTTTTTTTTTTCGAACTTTATCATTCACGGTTGAATTCATATTTGATTATTAATTGTAATTATACCTTATACCATAAGTAAATGGTCTTTTAGTGTACAATTCTCAAGTGATGATTCTATAAGGTCAAGCGCACATGACTTCCAATGTGTTTGATGTATCTAGGTTTGTCAATTCGTGCGATACTTCTATCAAGGCGATCACAGGATGGGGACTATGTTTTGATGGGCATCGGACCCGCACCACTAGACTTGACCATCCTCAAGATGAACGGTCCAAGTTCACTAGGCACATGGAAAAAGCTATTTGTGCATGGAATCATTCAGCCTGTATAAGTTAATAGCTTGGGATAGATGCATTCATGCACACACGCGTACACAAATATGTTAATGAAAAGCTGAGGCCTTTTCAAGAATGGGGGACATCCTTGTTCCCCCAAAGAAAGTTGAAACTGACTTATAACAATCTAAGCAATTTTAAAACAACTTGAATCATTTTGTCTTGAGGGAGGGTCTCCCTTTCCATGGTGTTTGAAAATAGGATTCGGGCCCTGACTTGCTGGTTGTCTGATTCGGACTCTTCCGGTTTGCCTAATACAATTGTACTAATTAATTTATAAGAAATGAAATTTATAATCAGCAAACCGAGAAAAATCAAGTGATTGTAGGGGTTTTCGTTTTGGAATTGTCCACCTCACGGTCCCGATCTAACTGGGTTGATTTCCAGTTTGAGCAACTATTTTTTATCACAAGTCTAAAGTTCAAAACCAAGGCAAAAACAACAACCTACAATCACATGAAGTAGTGAACACCACCATATCATAACATCAAAAGAGAAAAAGGAAAATTGGAAGGATCATTATGTGCTAAAAAATCCTATAGGTCCAGTAAAGAATAATGGTTGTTCGGCAGTACAGGAGGCAGTACGGTACTTGATAAAGAACAATCCGACAATAGGCCCATGCGGTCCGGCAACAAGTCCAAAGTGCGGTCCGGCTATATCAAAAAGCGGTCCGACATTTTTTTAGTTTAACGGGGTCTAACAATATTAAAGAGCGGTCTGATATTTTTTTTAGTTTAACGGGGTCCGGCAATATCAAATGCCGGTCCGGCAGCACATATATACCTATGTGAATGTCTGGCCAAAATTAAATTTTTATGTACAAAAAAAACTGTTCTTCTCCAAAAAAAAAAAAAAAGGGACAATTTTTTACTTATGAGGTATTGCTACAAAACTCTATTTCGGGGAAAAACGTGAAAAAAAAATACGTTTGGTTGGGGTAACTTCATAAAAAGTCTCGTCTTGGGGTTATTTGTAATAGTCTCTTTTTATTATTGGATCCACGCTTTGTTCTGTCTTTGCTCTGTTCCCTTCCCCTCAACTGGAGGAGGGGCACCGCATTCGCAGGCCTCTCTCTCTCTCTCTCAACAATCAATCCTCTCTCTCTAAACAATCAGTCCTCTTTCTCTCTCTAAACAATCAGTCTCCTGGATTTTCACATCTTGCTTCCTATATCTCTTTTCCCTCTCTTTATAATTACTCTCTTACATCTTCTCTCTACAGCTATTGTTTTTCTCTCTCTTGCTGTCTCTTTCTCTTTGTGGTTTTTTGGGCATCTGGGTCTGGTGATCCATGGCCCTGGTGGCACAGGGCGAGGTCGTTTCCCCTCGGAGCCTCCAAATATGGAGAGGCTTTCTAAATTGGTTGGCTTTCTTCTTCCAAATTCTTCTGCAACTTTTGCAGGGGACCCCAACTTTAGCTCAAATTTTTGGCTTCTTTGGACTTAGACCTGCTCTTCTCTGTGATTCTCCTCCTCCTTTTAAGCCTCTCCCTGTTGAACCTACGTTGCCTGAGGAGGAATTCCCCGCTTGTGCTGAAGAGGAGACCTTTGATAAACTTACGGTACAATTAATGGATGCGGTTAAGCCGATGGGTTTGTTTAGAATTTGAAAGATTAGTTATTGTGCAATTGCTGATGGGCTTCTCTGAAAAATGATCTTTTTGTGTGTGGATCAGTTGCTTGTACTTAATGGGTTGGTCTTATTAAAGGTGTGGGTTTTAGCTGAATTTTATGGTTGGGTTGTGTTTTTGGGTATTTTCTTGATATGTTTTTCACTTGGGTACTTTCCTTCTCTTTCATTTTCTTTTTATTTTTTTTGGGGATATGTGTTAGTTTCATCTGATTGCACTTATGAAATTGATGATTTCTGTTTTTACCAATGGAAAAAATTCTCCTTTTTTTGTTAGACCTAAGTCATGGGGTTCTTTGTGACGAATTTGTTTACTAATGTTAGGATTTTTTTCATTTATAAGTAACTTCTATTGATTACCAAGAGAACATCATATGATACTGCAGATATGAGTGCTGGAATTGTTGAATGGAGGGGGTTATCAAGGTAATGTGAGATTGTTCCCAGTACAGAGTGCGTCTTTGACTACTATCTCTGTAAGCAGAGATTTTGTGGCCTTCTTCGAAGTCCATAGGGACCTAATCAAGGAAACTAAAAATGAGTTCTCTTTCTGTCCAAAGCTTCCTTCTAGTTTTATTGCACATGAAAAATTGGGACTGATCTCTTAGAAGGTTATAAATCTCTAGGAGGTACTGTTTTCCATTTCTAATTTGTTGGCAATACATTGCTATTCTGCAATACATCCTCAATGGTCTTGAAATGCTATGAAGCCATGTTATAGCCTGACAAATGGCTAATTAGTTGTGGGGATTGGGTAGAGAGCTTGGGCGATGGCCAACATATTTAGTTAATGGTAGATCACTACCTAGGGACTTCTAAGCTTAATAGAGGGGATTGTGTATTGAAAAGTAGATGTCGTTCTTTGGGAGTTAATTGGAAGACGAAAAAAAGAAAAGGAAAAAATATATCTTTGTTTCGGAGTCAGGGTTACAAGGAAAGTCTCTGCAACTTCCTCATGTACTTCGTGACTTTGTATGAAATGCTAATATCTGTTGTAGATGATTAGGAGTGCATCTAAAGAAATTTCCTATGGAGAGGTATCTGGCACCCTAGTTCCACAGCTGGTCAAATGGACAAAAGCTTGTAGGCTTTAAAATATGCAAGGTGGTTTCGGGATTCAGAGAATGAAAGAGGCAAATCGGACTTCTTTCGGGAATTAAGTTTGGAAGATTGAGGTGGTGGCCAATGGCCGATTGTGTTTCTCTTTGGGATAAGTAAATGGTTATTATAGGCAAGTACAGACGTCATGAGTATGGAAATGTACAAGAGAATATTGTACAATTGTACTATTTTTTATGTGTGTAGCATGTCATCTTTTGACTTACAATTGTCTTTATTGACTTTGTAAATAGCACATACAGGTTGTGTTCCATTCTGTAACCCTATAAGAATAGGGCTCTTATACACACATATGGTGTGTTCTATAATACATCTTCTATAGGGGTTTGAGGCCCAAAAATATCGAAATTACAAATATTCTAGCATGATATCAGAGCTGGTTAGTGTTTTAATCAGATCAATTGTCTTAGTCCAATCGAAAATTGTTGCTATTCGGCTCTTTGCCACTCCCAAGGGGGGCCCATCTTTTCAAATGAATAGTCACTCCCAACTTAGGTGATACTAAAAAATAAATTAATGGTTAATCGAAGCAAATATTGCAAAAAGTGTAAAAAGTAAGTGTCGCCCCTGTGGACCACGCTATTTGGGTGAGTGGCTGTGGGATTTTCAGAGGGGGCAAAAAATCTTAAAGAGAGACTGAGAGAGTAGATCTACGAGGGCTTTCCTCGCTCTGGTTGTGTGAAAGCTAGAGGGCCAAATGGCAGAGGGCTGAATAACGAATGGCTGATCTGACTGGTTGAGGGCGATGGGTAGACGGGTGAATAAAGGCAGATCAGAAATCAGAGTGGCGAATTCTAAAACAGCAGTTTCGGATCTGGCTGAGACAAGATTGATCCAATAAAAATACTAACCTACTCTGATATCATGTTAGAATATATGTAATTTCTGTATTTCTAGACCTTAAGCCCCTATAGAAGATGTATTACGGAACATACCTTATGTGTATACAAGAGCCCTATTCTTATAGGGTTACAGAGTGGTATATAGCCTGTATAGGCTATTTACAAAGTCAATAAAGATGGTTGCATGTCAAAGATGGCATGCTATGCAAGTCAAAAATAGTACAGCTGTACAATATTCTCTTGTATATTTCCACAATGAGAGATTAGAGAGTTGAGTGAGTTGTCTTGTATATTTCTACAATGAGAGATTAGAGAGTTGAGTGAGTTGTCTTGTATATTTTCACAATGAGAGATTAGAGAGTTGAGTGAGTTGGTAAGCTTTATGGGGCGTTTGACACTTGGAGGATTTAAATGCTACAGATAAAGCAAGCAGGAAACATCAAACAATTTCCCACAGGAGAATGCAAACGCAGCAAGACACGAGACAAGCAACATGATCTATATTCTGTGAGCCTAGTGTCTCATTCTGATGCATGTTCTAATACAATATCATAGAGCGCTGCTTGTGCACATGTGAAAGCCAAACATGCTTTCATTATCAAATATTTTCTTCAGAGAGTTTTCTCGTCATGGGATTTAACGGGAAGCTGCCACTATTTCATTAATGTTTTGATATTGGGTTCCATGAAGGAATTCACACATCAAAATACATGGAGTGAAGATAAAGTAACATTGATTCCAAAACCACTAGGATATACAAAGACAAAAATGTCAGTAATATAGCCCCCTCACTAGCTTAAAGAGAGTGCATAGAGTGGGATAAATGCCTCTGTGGGCCACAATATACTATAGTTTTTGTACTACGGGGCAAGAGGTGAAGTGGTGGCCAACTATATATTAGGACTTTGTCTGTTATTGAGATGCTAATCCAGGATGGATTGTTATTACAGATGTACTGTTGAGTAGATTCCCTTGCTTTTTGTTCTCATTTTCCTTGCTTGTTGTGCTTTTATCAGTATGAAAACATGTGTGTGAGAAATGAGGTCAGAAGACCTAAAATGGCAAATATCAACTAGCTGTAATAGTTAGGGAGGCCTAGAGAAGCAAGAGGACGTTTTATTTGTCACAGTTCTGGTAAATTTTCTTTCAATGCTTCTTTATTGTTAGTGGAAAACTTTGTGCATTGTATGGACCTTCCACATCCTGCAAAGATTTTCGTTAGATGGTCGCATCAGTTTATATCACAACTGCGTTAATACTTCCTGATTGGAAATTCAGGCACTGTAAAGCCATGAGGTTTCAACCTGTAAATGCACCACTCATTCCCCTGATTGTTTAAATGGTTAATGGACATCTAGTTGTCTATAATTTCCCTTTGGTGTTATCTTTTTCAAATTTCAATTAATGATTTTTTACATTGCTCTTTGTATTCTTCCATGCTCCTAATACATCTTCTGTTATGTTTCCATGTTCCCCTCCACTTACATCACAAACTTTATCAGAATTTTATTAGTGAAATATTTATCAGTTGAAACAGTGCTGATTATCAAACAAGTTTGCTATGTTATGATTAAGCTATATTACATATGGCATAGTGATTTTATGGATAGGATATTGTGGGATCTCTCATCATTCTTCTTCCTCTCTTGTTATTGTTGATAAAGATGAGCATGCAGGTGGTGCTTGATTTGGATGAGACACTAGTTTGTGCTTATGAGACGTCCAGCTTGCCCATTGTTGTTCGTAATCAAGCGACACAAGCTGGGCTCAACTGGTTTGAGCTGGAATGTGTATCTACAGACACAGTGAGTTCATTGCTCATTGTACTCTTCCTTTTTCATTAGTTCCTTTATTCTCTTTGTGAATTATAGCCTACACATTATGCATGTGCTGTATAATTCACAGTCAGGCCACCTACCAGTTGTTCTTATGACAGACCATGGATATCAATCAGTGGACCACCTGAAATTACCCATGTTCATATAATATTTTATCTCCACTATCCATGTTGATAGGAGATGATGGATGGTCTTCCTGTGTATTTTAAAGTATACACATAATATTTGTTGGATACTCCCTTTTCTCCTTTATAGCTTAGTATTGATTTTGAAAGATATTATGGTTGTAAGGAAGGTGACGGAAAACAGAAAGTTAATCATGTGACGGTGTTTGAGCGTCCTGGTTTGCATGAGTTCTTAGCCAAGCTCAGTGAATTTGCTGAGCTCATCCTATTTACTGCTGGCCTTGAAGGTTTGATATCCCACCTTTTTTTTTTTTCTTCATACCTAGTGTCTTCTTCTCTTCTCATGCAACGTGCTTGCTTTATTTCTTCGTTTCTTTTTATGATGGTATATAAGCTGCTCTTTTATTGTTGCTAATTGTAGCTTATGCAAGACCCCTAGTTGACAGAATAGATCTTGAAAACAGATTTTCACATCGGCTTTATCGGCCTTCAACAACTAGCACGTAAGAATTTGGTTTGAGATGGGAATATTAGCATGTATGCTTTTAGTTTAAGCCTTGAAAATTTTACGAGAGTTGAGACCATCATTTGCTAAGGGGATTCTCTGTGATAATGTTTGTAGACCTTTCAGGCTTCTAGGAATAACCTGTTTGGTTTACTATCTCTTATGTATATAGGAAAAGAAACAGCAGCCGAAATATAATCATGTCTTTATTTTTTCCTTCGTGGTTGACACTTATATAAACCACACCCTAGCCAAAAATAAAATTTGTGTCCATGCACTATCATTAACATGTATTATACAACCAAATGTAACTTGCATAGCAAAATAGAGTAAAATAAGTAATACACATATGAAATACTACAGTTTTTAT
>NW_006498404.1:1013363-1037099 GCF_000471905.2 Amborella trichopoda
TGTGAACTAGTGGGCTAACCTCAACCTTTTCCCATATATGAGATTGACTATACTAAATTGTATTCATAATTTTGTATGCGAGATGCCCACAGCATTAGATGTTCACGGTGACTTTGAGAGCCATAATGTTATTTTTAACTAAACTGGACAAATTTGTTAATGTTGTTGTATCAGGAAATACCGAGAACATGTCAAGGATCTTTCTTGCCTCTCAAAGGATCTTTGCCGGATTGTGATTGTGGATAACAACCCATTTAGTTTCTTGCTGCAGCCACTAAATGGAATACCATGCCTGCCTTTTTCTGCAGGGCAGCCCAATGATGAGCAGGTTGTGTAAGTTGAGGCATTTGAAAATTTCCACTGGCATTTCTTTGTTGCATTTTTCCTATTGCATGCCCTTGATTTCACATGTTTTAGTAATAAGAAAAGGGAACATAATCCTACAAGCAATGAATCATACAGAAAAAACATTGTTGTTCCAATGGGTCATCACCAACCATCTAAATGAAGGCCGGTGATGGAGAGAAAGGAAACCACCCGAATAGGACATGACCCAATATCGGGTGCTCACTCTCACTTCGTCACTGCCTGTCATTTTAGTACATGCTGATGGCTCCATGGACACCCTCACTCCGTCACTGCCTGTCATTTTAGTACATGCTGATGACTCCATGGACTATGGTTTTTCCATTGTTTATTAGATCATAGTAAATTCCTAATCATAATGTTTTGGCTTGATCAGTTAATTATAGTAAACTTCTAATAAAAAAACAGATCCCCTTAACACTACTGTTTCCTTGTTTGATTTGATCAGCTCATCGAGGTTCTTCTCCCACTACTAAAACACCTTTCTCTACAAAAGGATGTCCGGCCTGCACTACATGAAAGGTTTCACATGCCTGAATGGTTCCAGAAGCATGGCATTCCTTCAACCTATTGGCTGCCCTAAAATCTTTGCCTTTTGCATGAAGGCTTTGAAAGAAGAGAGTTGAGTCTCTCTAGAAATACAAACTTCTGTGTACATGATGCAGATCCTGCCTGATTTTGTGAATGCTTGTATGTCGACATTCTTGGGAGCCATGTTTAAAGCCTGTATATTATTTTATGGTTTCTCATATTTTTGAAGCTTGTATTTGTTAGAAGCTCATTTTTGCTCCTGCCATGCAGAGAATAACAGCATTCCTGCCATGGCCATGGATGTAACATCAACTGTTGGTTGCTGCCCCTTGTCTTATAACTATTGGTTAAATGTTATTGTTCTTATTAGCTGGGGCAATATTGCGTTAGAATTAGCATGTGTAAAACTGATTAAATTGATTTTTATGAATTGACATCATGGCATTGAACTTGTGGCGTCTCTCGCTCTCCAACCGTTAAAAGTGGCTGACCTAGGTAAGCTCGGGTTAACATTTGGAACCCGTTTTGTCACAAACATTTGGCACAGGTCCCATAACACACTTCCACGCTTAAAAGAAGGGGATATTCTCAATAACTAGAATGTCCATTTAATGGACTTTGTTGGGCAGTCTGACCGGTGCCATTAGCTACCATTATTAGTATCAAACCAGACGAAGTTCGGTCTGGTTAAAATTGATCTAACTGCCAACAAAATTAGTTTGTATTCTAAATAAATAATTAATTAATTATAAAAAAAAAAAAATACAGATTATAAATTATATAAAAAAAAAAAAGTTCATAAAGTTTACAACCTTATACTATGGATAGTACCCCTCAAAAATCTAGTAGGAAAGGGTGTTCCCAAGTTAGAAACCTCTCAATTGATCATCTCTATTTTGAGATGAGATGTGAGGATATAAAGAACAAAAAAAATTGAAGTTCTAAAAATAGTGCATCTTATAAAGATGAATCTTCAAATTTCAAAATTTTCTGCTCAATTTGCATTACTTTTAGATTTTAAAATTTTTTAATTATGGTTGGACATCAACTTTCAAGTCATGGGGTTTCCGATATAAAGCACTTCAAGGAAGCACCTGCCGCCATATTCGATCTGTCTAATGTAATGATAGTGATACCTTTGGCCAAAGAAATATGCAAGTACATCTTCAAGCAAATTTTAAAGGTGTCTTACTTGTATAGTACTATATAGTAAGCATGTTGTACAAACATTACCCATAAAAAATTGCCCAAGTTTATTTAGTTAATTGTGCCGTCAAACCTGCCAATCCAACTCACCTGTCAAATACTAATTTTTAACCGATTTTTTTATCAAAACCAAAAAACCAAGGCACCAGTCAGCAATTTGAATGGACGGACAGGCCAGTCCAATCCTGCCCAGTCTTGGTAACCATGGTCTAGACAACAGTGGCTCTTTTTCACTCACAAGTTCTTTTTAGGAATTCCCCCAAGAAAAATTAATCGAACACGTTGAAAAAAAAAAAAAACAGTTCTTACTGTGAAAATGTGTGAGAATCCATTGTTCTGCTATCACATCCAGTTAAGCATCCGTTACAAGTTGACTGCCCAAGAGTCCAGAGTGGTCAAATGAAATCACCATCCACTATTCAAAAGATACTAGCAGCATTAGCCAAATGTTTAGTTTTTCACTATGATGACAATGCTCTCTATTCCATTTATAAGTTATTTAACATACCATTAACAACTTTTCTATCAATTTGGCCGATGTTACAAATTTATAGGCAAGCTTGTTAGCTTGTTGCCAGTCTACAGACATGTAATAACGCAAGCCAGTCAATGGACCCTGCCTCATAACTTATCAAACAAGATGATCTCGCATTAGTTAGCAATGGCAGTTTTCACATAATCAAAGGCCGACTTCCATTAAGGGGTATGGCTCTGCCAAAGGACCTCACTTCCAGAGCCAAATCGCACAATCTGACCCATATGCTCAAAAGGACATTGCTGGCCCTTCTAGATCAGAGATGTCTACCGCATGGTCCAGTATAATCCCCTACACCCACTACATCTCATCAATGTATGGATCTTGTATAAAATCAACATCAATCCTTCAGCTTCTTCAAAAAATTAGTCATGCTCCAGTAGAACAAATATATGGCAGCATTAACCATATTCTACACCCACTTTGCCCTGCCCCATACCCAGATTTTGTATACAATTTACATCAGGTCTTCCTATTTCAACCGACAGTTTTTGCTTCTTTAGTTGTATCTGTTAATGCCTGGGTGTTGGAGGTCCCTGCATCAGCAGAGGATAGGCTTGGTTGGGCCTGACTTGATGATTGGGTATCTTGAGCAAGGCCCAAAACCACTAAGGTTGACCTGATAATGTAACCATTACCAAACCGGGACAGAGAACATCAGTAAATGAGAAGCAAAAGGGAAGAAAGAATCAAGTTTAATAGCATGTTTCAGAAGAACCTGGGTAGTGACGACCGGATATTTGGTTGGTTAGCATGAGCAACCAGGGGTTGTCTTAGTGCTGGAGTTCTGGTCAGTGCATTTTCTAGTTGTGCAGCTGGTAGCTGTCAATGACAGTATATGAAAGTTATTCTCAAAGAAAACAGAGGAAATATAAGTGCAATCATTCAAAGAAAGAAAATGTTTATATAAGGTGTCAACCTTACAGCATTTCAAAGGATGGTGATAACCCCATGGACAATGGCTTTCCATAGTCCATTGGATTACATATATTCTTCCAACTAGAAAATGTCATTACAAACCATAGATGAATAGATTTTCTTTGCAGGAAACAAAGAAAATATATTTCTTCTTTTGCGAGTTCTCTTTGCCAGACAACATTTGCAGTGGGACATGCTTTCACTATACTGCACATGGCACGACTCAAGATGATTATAAATGGATCATGTAGTGGTTTACTGGGTATACCTGCAGTAGAACATTGTATGATTTTGTTTGAAATGCACACTTCAAGAATCCCACCCATAATTTAGGGTATTTCCAGATCTGCAGTAACACAGTGAATAATCAATAACACAAAGTTGGAGAGGATAACAAAAATGAACTAATATGTAGATGCATGACAGTTTTGAAGAACTCCTGACATGCCACTTCTCTTTCGTTAAGGCCATATGGTTGCTAATATAAATATTCACCTTTCTAGAAACATGTAAATCTTTTACCTGCTTGCTTACTAGGCGAGACAGAATGTCCATTATAAAGTCCACCTGCAATATATCCAAATAAAACCATCTGTAAGTCAAGGGAACTGAAATCTAAACACCTTAGATCCATTCAAACACGGGAACTTTGCTACGTTGGAATTACGTCTGAGTCTTTCAGTTAATACACAAGGCTTTTTATTAGTTACTGTAAGCCACCCAAGAAATTGTATTTAGCTTTAATGTTAAGTATAAATGTTTTGGCTAATAACTCAGGTTCTGACTACACCAACTAAAGCAAAGTGACATATCTTTAGTTGATAAGGATGACCTGAAATGTCATCAATGCATACATAAAATTCTCAAGAAGAAACAAGAAAGCTTGCAGTTCAACTACTCACCAGTGCAGGAAAAGAACCAATAGTTTGTATAACTGTACGCATGAATAACAAAGGCAGAGGAATCTGTTCAACCTGTCAAGACAAGTGCTTAATGCGATAAGATTCAAATTATCCAAAAAAGGGTTATTTTGAAAAGAAATCAAGCTTTCAAAGCACATACAAGTTGATTCAAGACTTTAGCGAGAACTTGTTGCGTGAACACCACCCGCTGTTCAAAGCATGCAGAACATGCATCTGTCACCTATTTCACATGCAGCATGGTATATCTTAGAAGCGAAAAACCAATAATTACCTATTGAAAAAATTTCCAATAATACCAAACAAAAACATGCCTTTTTCAATGGAATTCCATCTCTTTCAGGATCTATTTCATGGATAGCAATTAGCACTTCAGCAGGTGTAAGAACAGGACCCATATTCGGAGATCCCTGCAAAAGAATACTTAAATTAGAAAAGAAAATCTAGGTAAAAAATCCGACCCATGAAACAGAAGCCTGAAACTGTTTACTGAACTATATAACCAGATAATAGACAGAATGAAGTCAAAATAAAGGCAAAATGGTTTTCGAGAAGAGAAAGATAACGCCACTTGGGAATAACCACAATTGAAGAGGCATAGGGGTGATGTGGCTCTTCTCTGGGATCTAGAGAGCACCAATGGCACGACTTGATACAAATAAAGAAGAGGGTAGATGTTATTTATTGCCTATTCTTTCACCATTCCTTCTGGCGGTAGTTTAAATAAGAGAAAACCCAAGACTTCACAAATTCATCCAGGAAGTCGGAAAACACAACAGAGATACAAAGTATTCAGAATCTTCGTGGCCCCCAACCTACTGGGTGGGTGTAAGGCAGAGACTCCTACAAATGAAAAGAAAGGGGAATGATCATGTACGGGGTCCCTGATATTTAGTTACATGAGAGTTACCTTCCCAACCATTAGATTAGAGATTTTACAGGTGATGAATTCGCCGTTACTCCACTACCCAATAATTACCACCCCACTACCATATTTCCTTTGTATTTTTCCTATGTTATTCCTCATGAATCCTCCTTGCTCCCCCACACTTTAAATGTTTCACCAGTTTCTATTTGCTTCCCTCTGTTTTCTAAGAAATTTAAAGGAAAAAAATAACCCCTCTGCATTTTCTGGATCCGTAATCATTTCAAGGACCTCAAAATAGGAGATTTCAATCAAAAAATGCTTAAAATAAGAAATAAAGGTCAAGCCACAGGAACTCAACTGAAGCACAAAGTCCACAATTGATAGATATACACAAGAAAAGATACAAATGCAATCTTGCCAATTAGATGAAAAGTTGGCATGACTAAAGAAAGATACCTTTAGGATACGCACAAGGGCAGCTTTAAATTTTTCAAGTGGTAGATCGACAAGCTGGGGGAATAAAGATAATAACTGAAAAAAGTGAAGAACAATGAGCAGAATCAGAATAATTGGAACAAAATAATAGATTATAGGGTTTAATATTATCTGAAACATCATGTATCACACATAAGGATGCCATTTTTAACTACAGTTAAGAAGGCAATGCTGGTCCAAACATACCAGTCTATATGAAAGTTCGCAAGATGTCATATAGCATGAAATAACCAGAAGTTTATTAGATACTGCACATTATTTTAAAGAGGAATATTACGATACACAACGGACAGTTGAAATTAACATTTAATATGTGTGTGATTCTGAGCAATCATATCACTCTGTAAACCTTACACGTGGAATCAAATCACCTCCAAAGCAAACCAAAAAATAACACCATCTTATGTTGCTTAAATTTGAAATTCAACTAATTTATCCCGTAGTCATATAAACCGTTTCGGGAAATCTGTACTGCAAGGGCCGTTAGGATGTACTCGTTGTCACTGATACTTCACTATTTCAATAAAATTGTCCGTGATAATGAACTATCTGTAGTTTGGCAGTGTCCATCATAAAGTTATATGAGATAAACTTAGTAAGCAGTTTCACATATAAGTTTCTATTTGAAACGTAGTTTTATTTTGTTAGAAGTAATTTTTTGAATATCACATGTTTCTGACCAGAAATAATTTAATAGCTGGAAATTGCTGAAGAAATTAAATAATATTACACATAATACAAGATAAGTACCAAACGACCAACAAAATAAATATTATGTAGGGTGCAATAATTTGGAAAAAAATTGTACAAACTCCTGTTCAATTTTATAATAACCCCTCTCATTTTTACTATCGTGTAACGCTAATTTTAGCAGTATATATCATCCCACCCACTGTCAATACCTTCTCTTTCCTCTTTTATCTTTACTCAAAAACCATCTCGAAAACAATATGCAAATTTTTCCTAATCCTCTCTCTCGCTTGTCCCTCAAGCAAGCGATGAGGAAGGGGAGATAGTGAGGTAAAATATGTCTTTGGGGCAGTTAGTGAGGCAAACATAAAAAAGGAAGAGGAAAGATGTGAGGTGGGGGTAGGATGATACATACTTATAAAAATTGAAGTTGCACGATAGGAAAAATAAGGGAGGGGTAATTTATCATCATCATCATCCGAGCCTTATCCCAACTATTTGGAGTTGGCTACACGAATCATGCTCTGCCATTCTGACCTATCAAGGACCATAACCTCAATCAAACCATAAGTCACCATATCTCTTATCATTACTTCTATCCATGTCCTTTGGGCCATCCCCTTGTCTTTTTAGAGCCTTCCGCATGAACCAAATTGCTCCTCTTAACCGGTGTTGTATTAGGTCTACGCTGCATATGGCTAGCCAACCTAAAGTCTACTTCTCCTTATCTTATCGCCTACTAGAGCCACCCCTAAGTTCTCTTATGTATTAATTCCGAATTCAATCCTTTCTTGTCTTGCCACTCATCCATCTCAACATCCTCATCTCAGCTACACTCATCATATGAATATGTTGTTTTTAGGAGTCCATACAAAATTTTGCTCATTAATTTTAGATAAGATAGTCTATTCCATATAAAATTACATGTCATCAAACATGCCCCAGATTATTCAATGCAGTTTTGATATGCGTTTTTCATTCTCCATTACATTTTCATTTAATAAATAAGCTAGTAACCACTATAGAAAAAATTAATGATGAGAGAAATTCAGATGAGAAATCCAACAGTCCCAATTTTGCAAACTCAGGATTAAAAGTTGAAGAACCCAAGCCAGTCCATAAAAAAAAAGCTCTAAAAACTGTCCACCTTCTTCGTAGAAAACAAAAGATATAAGTGAAATACTATAATAGGGTGCAAAGTCTAAACCTCGTCTTTAGGCAAGGACGACACGATTGGTATAAGAATCCCCACATCCTGCAGAGAGAAATAATCACTCGTCAAAACTAAGAGTTGGAACTATCTATGGACTTTCTTTGACTAGGAAACCTCCAAAGAACGCGATCTTAAAAGTTAGAGTTCATAGTTGACCTTCAATTTTGAGTCATATAACCGCTTGACCGTATATATTAAATCTGGTGAAGGAATTGTTCCATCAGTCAGTGTGTGCAAAACCTGGTTGGAAGGAATAACAAATCAATGAAGTCCTGCCTAGGCACAGAAGCAAACTACAAAACTTGAATACACAGCAGATGGAACAATCTTTTCTTTTCCTTTTGGATAGCTAGCAAAAGGATTAGTCAATACCTGCATGAGAAGGCTTTCACTTCCTGTTGGAGGATCTGATAAAATTGAAAGCAATTCAGGAGACGAGCCTATTGTACGAATTAAAATTGGAATATGGCGATGAACTGCCTGCACCATTAAGCCCATAAGACTCCAGAGTTTCCATGGAAAGAAGAGAAACAAAAAGCTCTCAGTAAAAAGCACCACAGGTGCTATAGATAAGGGAAAGTATGAGAAACAAAATTGTGTTTTAGACATTCTCATTTTTTATGTTAGCATCTGAATTTCCAGGATGTGTTAATTGCACCCAATATGCTTGACATTCGATGAGAAAATGACTATATTACCCTTGTTTTATTTGACTATTACTAAATATTTTTAGTTTTGTACTCATGAAGAGAGTACAGACAAAACCCTAAATGCAAAAGAAAATATAAAACAAAGCAAAATAATGACTGTTTTTTAAAGTTCACACATGAGCTGTAGACAATGCATCTGGAAAACTCATAAATATCACTGAAGAAAGAATGTCGGATGCTCCATAAAGCTTTCTGATACATCGCTATAAATAGAAGGATACATATCATGGAAAAACTAACCTGCTTAACAGCATCTGGTGCACTTCCATAGTTTAGGAAAATTTCTCGAAGCAGAGAACGCTTCTGTAATAATGAACAGGAAGACATTGTTCATAAAACTAATAAATATAAAGACCAGATTACCAAAAAGAAGCTCATATAATTCCAGCAATGCAACTCACACAGCCCAAGCTGGTAAAGATTCAACCAGTTAAAGCATTTACCCAACAAATAAAATGGGCAGTACCTTGGTGCATAGCGCGAAAAAGAGAGACATGCACCTCTGTGCCTCTGAGATTGACGAGGATGATAAAGTCTTAGCAGAACTAGAGTCATTGATATTAGACGAGATATCTGCAGTGGCCAAGCCTGCTTCTTTCAGCAGCTGCCCCCCTTTGGGAACACCCTCAGTACTGTCTATCTGTATAGACTCGGAAAAAATAAACAACACACTTCTATTTAAGATAGTAAAAACTTATGTTTTACTCTTCAAGAAATCCTCGGCATCGCAATTATAAATAAGTAAAGAGAATTAAAAAGGTACTGATAAATTTCTCCAATCATTGTTACCATACTCATAGTGACTGTCTTTAAGAAACAGAGATATCTCCATCTTGAATTCATGTTTATGTCTTAGTTCATTATCAGAGAGTAATAAACACATTTCCATCATGAATGACTTTGGGCCAATGTGAGACAATTAACCAATCATCCTGGTTCTCCTAACCAAAAGGAAATTGCTTCCCATCAGATGGTTTTAATATAACTAAAGTGTGCTTGCATGAATTGCATTGATTCGTGGAATCAATTTACTAATGATACTGCTAGGCATATACTTTTGTGATTTAAGACTAGCTTCTAAATTTATGAGTGCATATATTGTGCAAAAACATCTTTATTTATTTCTTTTCTAAGCTCATATGTAACTCATTGGCCACAATACCGAAAGTGCATCTTCTGTTATGGTGCAGAACTATATAATAACTAGGAATATCCCTCCAACAAGCAATGGTAATATTCCAGAAACAAAATATATTAAAAAAGTGTTCGTAAGTGCGATCAAATCTTGGTTCTCGCAATGAAAAAGGCTTCACTCAAGAAACTACACTTCATATTGATATGGTATTCGGTAAAGACCTTTGCATTCTAATGTAGAACCTCTTTCCTAAGAAATTTAAGGAACATAAATTTGCTTCAGTGAAGCAAGTATCTCGCACTGCAAAAAAGTAGCAACTTAGTAATGCATGTCCACCTTCTCACAAAGACAATACCAATTTTCATTTTGCCTTCCAACTTGATTTTTACCAATTCAAGCACCATTGATACAACAAGCCATCTGGTACTGGGAAGTGAAACCCAATTAGAAGAAATGACTGGTGAGATCCAACCAAACTCGAAGAAGATAGGAGCATAGAACCCCACAAGTATTGAAAGCAATACCTGTCCTCCACTAAGGTTGGATCTGTCAATATTTGTGCTTTCCCCACCAGCATTACCATTTACAACTGAGCGCAGCATTTCTGTGGCAAAATTTTCAATCTTTTGCGAAATGAATGAAAGAGGATAGAGCTTATTAGCTACCTGTTCAATGCCCATGGATCACCATATTACCATAAGAGAAGACAGTAGTCTCACTTTAATAGCATAGGACCATAGGACAAAGTATTACCAAACGTATAGCTTTCATCCGTACTTCTTCCATGTGATGGACTGTGCTCTGTTAAAAATAATGACAACTGAACTTAAGTACACAATGCAAGAAGTTGGTAAGAAACAAACAGAAAAATAGTCAAAGTAGAAATATTTGTAATTCATGGTGGCTTAAATTTACAGGATAATAACAAGCTTCCAGCATAAAGTAAAGGAAAAGTAGACCATTCATTAACTAGACTAAAAGTTCAAAAAAAGATTTTTTGAACTTCGTGACATACCCAAGACCTCTAATGGCTAGAAATAGTTGTAACCTCCTTGTAACAAAGATAAATGGTCTCATAGTACATAATTTCAAAGTAAATTGAAAGATTTCAAGTTTCCTATTAGACATTGAGAGGAGAAAGAGAGAGAGAGAGAGATCAGATGCATCATAAGTCATAAGTCTCAAACACCTCTGAATGATTTCCATGACTTCGATCTTATGCATATGAAATACAAACCGTAACTCAAGAATGCTCTATGTGGCAAACAAAAATCCACCACAAGCAATTTTATATTCAAAAAGGACAACCAGTAGCACCTAGGCACTACAGCTCAGACATACATGTAGGTGGATATGCAAGCAATCCTAAAGAACGGTCAAAATGGGAAGTGCTTTGAGTGGTAAAATACAACTATCAAAATTGATATTCTAAGAAGGAAATTTGAGATTGCTACATTATTTTCTGGCAAAATCCTTGTCCATTCAGGATATTTCGTTATTTCCTTAGGCAGTATCCAATCATTAAGTAAGCCAAAAACTTAATGCCCTATCATTTTCTAGATTCATTTTAATACATGAACTCTACAAACTCATATATTTGCTCAACTACCAACCATAAACACCATAATAAAAAGAACAGTCGACTGATTGTACCACAGAAATGTGAATTCTTTAGGGTGATTATTTGCCAATAATTTCAATATTATAAATGTGGGTAGAAGAGGGTATAAAAATATAAGAGATAACTAGATTAAAGAGACAAGCCCACAAACAACCCACTAAATCTCAAAGAAACTGAACCAAAACACACACTAACTACAACTGAACCTTTGTTACTGCCTCATCAGCAAAACAAAGGTTGAGTACATCGATACTGAACCTTTGTTACTGCCTCATCGGCAAAACAAAGGCTGAGTAGACCATGCTTCGCAAACCTTTGTTACTGAACCTTTAGCAGTCTCCTGCCAATGCATCATTTACCACATCTGGTATGCCACACCCCCTCAAACGTTCTTCTCAACAACAGAGCATGTCAAGACCATACTTCGAAAATTTCTGATTAAAACATGATTTCTCCAAAAATCTCCTAACTTGTCAAAATCTGTTAACTCCAAGATTTTCAAAAGATTTTTAAAAAATCACTTTTTTTAAATGAAACTGATATAAATCATATTTTATCTTTTCTCAAAAAATATTTTAAAAATTCCCTATAACTTTATTGAAACTTCCATTCTCTTCATTGATTTGATATCTTTGAATTTTGGATTAGAGATAATCAAATAATAAAAATTTCATCAAAATTTTCAACTTCCATTCTCTTCATTGATTTGATATCTTTGAATTTTGGATTAGAGATAATCAACTAATAAAAATTTCATCAAAATTTTCACCAACATATAACCTTCAAAAAGGTGTATTAAAAAAAAAAAAACTAGAACAGCCATATAACTCAAAATAATAGGTAGAATTCAAGGGAAAGTATCCCAATGAAAATTCCTTTTTTCTCTTAACCCAGATCATCATTATAAAGAGCAAGTGCGAGAGAGAGAGAGAGAGAGAGAGAGAAAGAGAGATTCAATCAACTAAAGATTTAGGTATTCGGGAATTCTGGGTGATGTATTTAGTTATTTCTTTCTGCATACAGAAGTTTGGTTGATTTCTCCTTTTCGAATTTTTTGTTATTTCATTAATGCATACAACAAAATATTTTGGATGGACCACTTTTTCACATTTCAGGCTTTTATGTTTTAATTAACGACAGTTGTGTACTGAAGTTCTTTTTTTTTTTCTTCTAACAGTAATTCTATTCCTTTGGGTTGCAATGCTTGTTATTTGTTAATGCAGTCCTCTTGTTTACTATTGTTGTTGTTTCATTGTTTGCTCCCAACAAATCCATCATATGTTTCTTGTTGTGGCAGTAAAACAAGCATTGTTTGAAGTATATAATGAAAATTTAAACAAAAATTTGTCAAAAATTACCCCAATGATACTAGGGTAAGGACATAAAATTATTGCTCAACGAATTCAATGTATCCATACAATAACTGCAAATCATAATCTTATCTTGCATTTCTTTACATATCCGATTTTTTCACTCCATATTGTGAGCAAAATCCAAACTATTCACGATTCTTTAACTTACCTAATTTTTCGTGATCTGTATTTTTCACCTGATTTTTTGCCTCAGATTTTTTTGCAATCCGTATTTTTACAAGTGTTTTTATTTGCCGATATATTGTTATTCCTGGACTTGCTAACTATGGTCAAGACCAATAAGGATGCCTTCCATTTCAATACATCCACTATCAAATGGATCACTCTATTATTTAACATTAGATTTATCAGTGGAGTACGGCAAATTCATCAGCATAATACATCAAAGTCTAATCAACCAGCTCAACACAAAGATTTTGATTCACATTTGATGGTTTAGCTTTGCCAAAATTATCGTACAACCAGCCAATCCTCCTTAATGGCTTCCCATATTTACCGCAATCCCACAAAAACTGGACAACGTTTCAACAAAGCTTGAGGAAAACATCTAGCTTAAACAATTGTTGATTCCCTCTTTAAAAAGCCATTGAACACCGAAGGAGTGATTACCAACACCAAGGGAAAGTACCAAAATCTGAATTCTGAGGGACTACAAAGAAAACAAAATCTATTGGGTCAACAACATCCATTAAAATGGACAGTGTTGGACAGAGAGAGGGACGCACTAAATGGAACATGTCCAAATCTGGTGGGCTCCATTCTCTCTATCACTGTTCATGTCAATGGACCAAAGCAAACATCAAGAAATGTAAAGTTGATAGATAAATGAGAAAGGAGAGTGACCTGTAATGCAATATTCAAGCACAAATCTCTAATGGGAGGCCTTGACAATATCAAGCTCCATACAGCACTGAGGCCCTGTGTTACTCGATCGCCAGCCTGCAAGTCCTTCCCATCCTTCCCATTTCCAGGAGAACACAAGCTTTCCAGCATCTTTAATGCTTGTTTGGGCAGATAAGGAACTTCACCAAACAATCTGCTTAAAGATTTGTCGGCAGCGGGAAGAGAGTCTCGAAGTGTTTCAGCCTGGACTAACAAAATGTGTTAATTAGCTTGGGCCAAAATCCTATACAAACCATTTGATGTAGATAATAAGTAGCAGACAAATCTATTTACCACAGTCAAAAGGAATATTTCATATGTTGAGCTTGCAGATGATGATGAGACAAAATCCTGCTCACGTTCTGCCTCTCCATATAGTCTATAGAGAACATGCAAAGTCAACTCATGCCCCTGGAAAACAAACATAATTTTAGAATGCATAGAACCCAATTCCTCAGAAAATAACTGAATAAATAGACATTGAATCATTTTATGGAGAAGAATTTCCCAGCCAGCCCATCTATTCACTAAATCTATTGCACACAACTGGCATCTCTTTCTTAGAAAAAAAAAACGGACAGCACCAGTTTGATTTCTCTGTATTGTGCAAATCAAGGGATTGTACAGACTTCATCTTTGTTGCACTTCCACAAGGGAATCGAGGGAATAAGCACCATCAGCCTCCGTCTGTAGGCACAAAGACATGCACAAATATGTTGTGTGTATGTATTATAGTTTAAATGTCAGAACCGGCCGTCGGATGGAACTAAACCAAACTGAGTCGAAATGAAAAAACATGGAAACAAAAAGTGCTCCAAATCAAGGAAGAAATACATTAGTATTTTATCCAATGAAAAAATAGAGCAGTTTATTTACATTTTAATTATCACTTTAAACAAGACATTTTGACTTATAAATTACTTTCTAAAAATGCTTTGCACAAATATCGTACCATTAGACTATAATTTACACTAGTAGTACTATATGACACTTAGAAATTACTGTCACAGAACAAGTAACTATTTATCAGAAAATTATAGAACAAGCACTTACATCAATCTAACCCACATTTTGAATTCTAAAACAGAAAGCGAAGAAACTCCAAACACAGACTAAGAGCATTCAAAAATGCATTTGTCCATGATTCCATTACAAATGATGTTACAAGTTACAATGGTGCAAGTACAGCAACACCCAGATCAGTGACATAACCAATGCATACTCCATACAGTAACAAAATCATCGAACACATATATCTTGGTGTATCCTTGCCTCTCATTCCCAATTAAGTCACTGTCCAAGGATGGAACCCCCAGGACCCGTCCCTCAACACTCGAGCAATATTCCTCATCTCAGCCTCTGATGGTGCTAACTGCCAACCCACCAAAATCACCGATTCTGACCCAGATAGATTGTCTCTGACCATGGAGTTTTACACTGTAAAATATGATCAGACCTTATCATCAACCTTATCCTCATCCTGTCCAGCATCCATTAGCTAGATGGAGTCTTCTATCATCATCCTACAACGTTAATCCAGCAGCCGCATCCCTGACACCATCCTTTACATTACCATAACCACCATTGCTCTTTCCACTTTCATTACAGGCTCCAAGGCTGTCTAATGGAAATATTGCTACCTCCACGATCATATGTAATCCAAACCTGTGAATCCTCGCAATTCCTCTGATTATAAAGAAAGGGCAGTTGACTAAGCAATCCACTAACAGCTCCTCAAAAGACAAATAACCCAAGTTGGACTGTAATTTCTTGTGGTCTTACAAAACTGAGCTATTAGTCTTAGATTGTACTAGTAAAAAATAACTTCTTCAGTTTTGTTGTGGATAGCTGTTTCTGAGTAAGAATGCCCTGCAATTTGATCACAACCTGAAGCGGGGTACATCTCACATAAAACTTTCACAACCATCCTTTGCAACTTCAGGAAACGGATTCAGTGAAGCTCCCACATTTCGCTGAAATTGAAGACAATACTTAGTCTTTTTATAAATAAAATTCTGCTAAGTGATGGCCAAGCTTTAACACTTCAGAAATGCGCAAGGTTACATCGGTCGGTTTTCTTTCTAGAATTGATTGCTATATTTATGTAAAAATCGTCGGTTACATCTACCAAAAAAATTAATGTCAATGGGTACTTGACAAGGAGTTGCATCAAATGTATCTTGAAATTAATAGAAAGTCCCATCACACTTTGTTCCCTCCTTGAAATGGAATTTTACAACAATTATAATATCCGTGGCATGGCTGAAAAACTCTCACAAAAAGGTGCAGCATTTAAGAATAACCTGCAAAAGACCAAAATTATGTATAAAACAAGCGGATTAAAATTCTATCGTCAATAACACAAATAATTTGCTAAAAAGTAACATCAAAAATGATGAATTAATGCTTAAAAAATATAAATATTTATCAATAGATTGAGAAAGTTCTCAACTAAAGAAATAAACTAGTTAACATACCTATGTGTGACATGAATATCCCAGTGGAGCTGTCCAACGTGGCAAGAGTCTTTCAAATCCTTTCTCTGGAATCTGTGTTCCATCTTTAATGGCTTGTTTGCAAAGCCCATGGCTTCATATAACTATAATGTTGTGGGCTTTTCTTCTGATTCAACACCCTTCATCACCATCTTGAACTTGTAACAATTTCTTTTGTAACTTTTTTGACCTCAGTGCTCTGGGTAACGTTTGAACGTCAAAGCTCATTGCAAGTTATGATGAATTACACCTATCTGATGAGAACCTTTTTTTTTTTTGGGAACTGTTAACTGTTGTATTTATAGAGAGTGAGTGCAGGGCGGGAGTAGATACCACCCACAAGACGGGGGTTCTAGTCCAAAAAACAGGCTTTCCCAAGACCGGTAGCCCTATACAAAAAATTGGGGAGACCCAATAGAGTAAACAAAATTACAGGTAACAAACAAAACAGCGAAACAACTGTGAGTCCAAAAAATCAGGTAGAAATAATGAGAGCTCCATCCTTAGCTAGGGTGTCCGCTTGGGCGTTGGATTCATTTCAGGTATACCTCCATAAGACGACCATATCCCTTCAAGCATCAATTTCCAGAGCATACATGAGGGTCTAATATGGCACCTGATCAATATCTGATGGGAACATTTTGTGTAGACCAAGTAGCACATCAGTGTTCTAGGTAATGATAGATAAAGATGATGCAAATGTAAGAGTCCATTCATGATACAGTAACTCTCCCTCTCCTGTGCTTCCTAATCAAAGGTAAGAGTCCATTCATGATTATAGATAAATCACACAATTTGTCATGCATTCCCAATAAAAGAATTTATATTAGGACGCCTGCCAAGTCGTCTAAAATGAAATCAACGAAATGGGAAGCACACAGCAACCAAGAATCAGAAACTACAAGCTTTCTCTGAAGCAAATACTAGCTGATAATTCGTTACTGTATTCTCCCACCTCTTGAAATTCTATATACATAACTTCAACCAAGAAGCAAGAATTCTTCCTTAGAATTCCACTGCATCAATAAAATTGAGACAGATCGTTCCTCGAGCAAAAAGCTAGTCCACATTTACCTGTTAATATTTCAACCATCACGCATCAAAGTGCATCCATTCTTCAAACATAGCGCCCTGAAGTACGCAACAAGCCATAGTTGCTGGAACCTCGTAGGAAAGTCACGGACTCGCTCTGGAACCTCAATCCCGCGATTCCAGCTAGGGATCTTGGATGGAACGCGGATCCCTATATTGTGATCCTCATTCCCAGCAGGTTTGAACCACGGTTCTCACGTGTGCATATGATGTTTTCTTTATTTGGCACTGATTCATATGCACTAATTCAGGTTTGTGCCCAATGGTACTATGAACCCACGCATCATTCTCGATCCCTTAAAACATACTATTGTGATGCCTTCCTCATGAAATCATGCTTCCCTGTGACAAGGATCGCAATCCCTTGATATAGGATCGTACAGACAATGATCCCAACCACAAGGAGCTTCTAACAATCCACAGTTCTGCGGACCAGAGCCAGCTCCCGCTCCCGACAACTATGCAACAAACAATACCAAATCCTGACCTCCTTGTCTACCTCAGATCCTCATACGTCATAAACACTCAAAGGCCTCATACAGGTCTTAGATACATCTAATATTGGACATAGGAGAGTAGTATACATTGGTAGCGGCATCATCTAAAACCATAGAGTAATGGCTCTAAAGTCTCTTTCTCATATCCAGCCCCACAATACTCGTAAGCGTCTTTTGTTGAGGGCCTATCAGCAACAATGGGCCCATTTACCCAACCTTATCTCACTCTAATACTAACCAGCTTCTGAAGTAGTCCCCCTAAATCTCAAGCTGAGAAGTCAAGAGTGCAATAAGTGAAGCACTTTAAAAAGATCCAACACATGCAAGTAAACGCTCTTCACATGCCCTAGAGCTCCAACAATTCAAGTTACTCTGAAATATATCATTGTCGAACGAGCAGTCCTCGTTATCTTTACACAGCTATATCTTCCTCCACATGTTTTCTTACTTCCACGGTTTGCCCTCTGGTATCTAACTCCTGACAAAAATCTTCCATAAAAACCTCAGGAACTGAAAGGTTACATAGCGTCACCACACTTTTTCGTTAGTTCATGTGTTTCTGCTAATTTCCCCATTCATTTCGAGCCACAATAACTACATTGCACCCTATCCCATACACCCTCCACAAATGCAAACCCATTTCTCCACTAAAGATAATGCATCCTATGAATCTCTATAATTGGCAATAATACTCCAACAGAAAAAATAGTAAAGCACCTTAAACTACGAAAATAAATAAAAACAAAAATAAAATAAAAGTACTAATCAATGCCATACATTGAACCCCAGATGTTCAACAAAGAAATAAAATGGGCAATATTAACGAATTTAATTTCTCCTGCTTTAGAAGAGTTTACTATTTACAGAGTACTATGAATTTATATTCGAATATATGCATTTTAATATTTCTAAAACATACAATACAATCATGTAATTCTGTGCATGTAAAGCAAGAAGCTAAATAAAGCATTTTTACCAACCTCATGATTTAAATAATCGGCCAATATATGCCTTTGCAAAAGCCCCAGCGAGTCAAACTCCAAGGGACACTACAAAGTAACAAAAATCAACAAATCAGTAAACATTATAGAAGGATGCAATTTATCTTCGAGAAAATAAATGACATACTAACAGAACTACAGCAAAATAAAAAATAGATACAATAATAGAGAGGCCCAGTACACAAAAAAAAAAAATTGAAGATAGTCTATTTGAGTAAATTAAAGCATAACACAAGCTTTGTAAATCATTTTTAGCATAAAAGTAAGGCTGTGTTGACCTCGTATCAAGGATTGCATTCGCAGCCAAGGGTATCATTAGCTAACATTCCTAGCATAAGCATTAATTGGGGGCCACATTACTTAAAAATGCCTTTGTAGTGTTTATGAGTTCAGCACTCTGGAGAAGGGAGGAAATGAATAGCCCACACACATGCACACATGCATGTGTGCATGCATGCACGTGTGCACGCACGCACGTGCGCACGTATACACGTGGACACGTGTACACACACACACACACACGGAATTGAAGTTGGGTGTTTGCTGTTAATTAAACCAAGAAAAATGGGAGGATGATATGAATCATTACCTCACCACCAAAATAAGCTAGCAAGGAAAAGCGAACATTCAATCCTCCAGCTATGGCGATTTGTTTGTACGCCTCAATGATACGCACATATGCCAATTTCTGTATGTGATCTTTTTGTTCATCAGTCAAGGCAACAACTAGAGGTGGCACCTTCTGGAGTAAATATGAGCTTGGCAAGACAATGGGTGCTGAAGCGGTTGAAGATGCCCAGCTCATATCTCCACTAGATGCCCTTGGACTTAATGCTTCAGACTTATCATATGACATGTGATCAGATGAGGATTCTTGCTTTGCCGAACTCCCTGAGACCAAGTCCACAGAAGAAGAAAGTGAGCTATCTAAGGCTTCTTTCAATTCTTCAACGGATGGAACATCATCTAGGCCAGGAATTCCAGTCTGCAAAGCCCCAACTTCAATTGTCTCGAGTACAGCCAATTGGTTAACTTCTTCATCAGAGATTGGCACAATAGAAGATGCTGGAGCATCTCTTGGTAATACAGCTACATCTGTAGTGCTAGTGTTTGAAGCAGGTATGGACAAATCCATCGGGATTGGTGGCTTCCTTTCTTCAGTCAAGTCCTGCAGTTCCCAGAGTAAGCACAAACCCCTTACACAAAGCCAAAAAATACATTGAAGCACTTGTCTTTTCTTTCTGGGAGAAGGTTCACTATATTCTTGTAGTATAAAGTTCTTGTATTAACTATACAATATGGCAACACAAACTCAGGGTCCTTAAATACAAAAAGGGGTTCCAAAGGTAAAACAAAATGAACAAGAAAACAGAAAATACAAAATCCTCCGCCTATCAGTAGCAGGCTGCAACAAATGAAACCACTTTCTTATTCTTTAAAGGATCCATAGAACCAGCTAATAGATAAAACGGAGACCTAAAAAAGTTAAACCACAAGCCAAAAGTATAAAATACCAGAAGTACAAATTCAAGATGAAACAAAAAATAATAATGACTTACAGCACTACTTGAAGATGGCAGAGGCTTCATATCTAAAAGAGAGGCTATTTGAGGTAATGCACTCAACAATGACATTGTATGTTCGGTACCGGATAATTGCTTTATTTCTGCAGAGGCATTGCTGATAAGGAAGGAAATATTACATGAGGTGAGTGTCTCCTCCTCTCCACTCTCTGGACTGGGACGAGTAGATGGAAGAAAACGCATGTTATATATTACAACTTCAGCTAGTAGGTCTGAAGAAATGCTTGTAATAAGAACCTCAAGAGAATTAACAGCGCTCTCGCCTTGGGCCACCAAAGCACCAAGCATAGCAACTAGTTGCTGAACAGGGCCAGACTCTCCATCCCCAGTTGAAGATTGAGCCATATTAAGAGGAGAACTTTCTTGTGATTTCTCAGGACTTGGCTGAATAACCTGCATAGGTGACTCTTGAGAGACAAGAGCAACATGTCTGACTCGTTTTCCAGAGATATCATCACCATGAGCCAGGTCTCCAGCATCTTCTGCTACCGATCTCTTTCTTCCTGCATCTATGGGTGTAGCATCAGATACGTGCATTGAGAGGGTCCCATCCTACAAAATGATCCACATTTTAAGTGCTTGCAATAACATGCAGGGCCATTATACTTAAAACCATGGACTAAGGAAAAACCATTTTCCATTGGTTTCTGACCATCCTTTGAAATGACATGTGATAAAGAGAGAGTGGGACCCACCAGAACATGACATGACCCCAAAGGTAGGTCTCACACTCTCCATCAGTCATCTCAAAACCATCATATCAAAATATAAAGTTTTCATGCATAAACCAAAGAAAAGAACTACCTTTGGAGCATGTGGATCTCCAGTCTGATGGTTAAGGTTTCCTGGTACATTGTCAAATTGACCAAGGGCACGTTCGGATGAATCTCCAGCATTCAGTGATTTCAACGCATTGACCAGTCGATCCCGCCACTGAAAGTATTAGCAAGTGAAATCATGAAAACCATATTCAAATATAGTTTCTAATTAAGGAAATTTTGTTTTTGAATTTAACGATGACACAAGTACAGCATTGCATCTACTTCTGAAAATTTGTATAAGAGATTTTCAGTATTGTCTTTTACCTTGCCTTTCAATAAAAAAAGGACAAGCTTGTAGGGGAAGCATGGCCAAAAACGTCCATAAATACCAAGGAAGTTTGTTTGTGCTGCCTACTAACTGAATCTTTTTCAATTATCAACAAGAAAATTCAACGCCATGGAACATGCAGCTCTCACAGGCATTGATAATAACCATGCTCTATTTTTAAAAAGAAAAAAAGAAGATAATGGCCACACCAACTTGATTGTGAATAGCTTTCAATAAAGTTTTTTGATAAAGAGCAAACTGTTCTTGGATATAAGGATCCAGTCCGAAGGACAGGCACCAAAATTTCCCAATCCATTTAAGTATGGATATAAGAACAAGCCAGCATAACGAGCATGTGAACACACACACACACACACACACACACACAATCTATTTCATGTGCAAGTGTGCGTGTGTATGTGTGTGTGGGGAGAAAGCAAGAGAGAGTTCACGATGCAGTGATATCCTAAGACCGAAACCTCCAGGAATTTAGAATTTTCAAGCGAAGTTTCATATTCAACTGGAAAACTGAGGTTTGTGATGACAGTTCTTATTTTAAGTTCATTGCCATATGGGAAGCCCCTCTATAAGGTTATTGAAACTCAATTTCAATGGGAGCTCCTTCAGAACTCAGGTCCTTTTTCCAATAGTTCGCAGCATCTCTAGGAATAATTCCCAGGCAGTTTATTTAACATTCTTGCGAACTATCAGATAGGATGATTCTATAGTTGTTGAAGCTGGTGCAACCTTTACAGCTAAATAGTGGCCTTCTGGTTGCTCTTTTTGCTCCTAGGTCATGGAAGATGACTCTTTATAATTGAGAAGTAGTCCAGGATATGTGGCAATATTCGAGAAGGGCAAACATATTTGGAATGGGGTCAAACTCTCATTTGCATTGACAATTCCTTCAACGAGGTCCTTCAATCCTTGAACACAGAGGTTGTTGTTCTAGCTAGACCATGTACCAGTAGGAAGTACCTGCCACAAGGAAGTTTTCTCCTCTTGGTTTGACCTCATCTATATGTGTGCCCCTATTTCTCAGCCTTTTTGCACAACTTGATTGAATAATCCAATGCTCCTTTTATGAAGCAATAATCATCAGAAAGAATAAGAACAAACTGCCTTAACTAAAATGGAGAAGGCTGCAAGCTACATCCAATGAGGAAGAAAGGACGAAATCGCCCATAAAAATGATGCAGTGAAGCGACATGCATAAGCAATGACACATTCCAAAAGAAATATGACAACAAAAACCAAAATAATGGAGCATTCATGACCTATAACAGTAACTTCCATAGACTTCATTGCATACAAGGAAATAAGAAAAATAAAAGATAATAGTACAGAAAAAATAAAAGATAATAGTACCTCGTTTTATCAATAAAAATACAATAATAAATAGCAACCAACTCTATATTTATAAAATATGACAAAGAGCATAAGCCAAAAGATAAAAACAAGCATAAAACTCTAACAATTAAACAATTGAAACATCTAAAAGGAAAGGACTAATACCGGTGCAGCACCAGGATGGGTACACTTTAAACATGCAAGGAATGCATTTTTTAGTGCATGACGTACATTAGAAACCAGTGCTCCTTTTATAACCACCGTTGAAGGATCCAAAACAAGCAAAACAGGCAAAATGCGTCCAAAAAATGCTGGCCTCTTCCTTGCTATTGTTGAAAGACTGGAGAAAACCATCACAAAAATTAAAATCATACTGCTAAAGAACATTTAAGAAAGAGATGCATAGAAACTCCTAAACATGAGCAATTGAAGGGGATAACGAACACCTTGGCAAAAATAAAGAAATAACACATTACTTATTGCAATGGCATGCCAAGTCCAATTTCCAGTACCAGAAAATAACAACAAAGTCGTAGGAGCAGAGAACAAATGGATGCAAATACATAAAAAAAAATGCACAGCACTAATGCATAGAGGTAAGCAAGTCCTCCCTATGGTTATGGTTTTTGCATGTGTTTGTAAGATTTTTCATTTCAGTAATTTTTTGTGTTTTAATGCTGCGAGTACTTTCTTTGAGGGTGATTGAAAGAGCTACTTGTTTAAACTTGAGCATCAGTTCATATTTGCACAACAAAGAAGCAATGAAGAAATAAGATGAAAATTTTTCTTCAGAAGTAATTAAATTCTGACAAGCAACCCAATATGTAAGCCTCGGTTCTCTGGACACTCTCAAAAGAGAGAAATCATAAAATCTTTGAAGAATGACCCTCTATGGCAAATTTTGGGGAATGGTTACATCCAGATATCATTTCTTGGGATATTGCTTGTCAGCGGTTTCAAGACAAAGATATTGATCTGATTGAGGGTAACCTCAAGCTTAAACTTGATCACAGCTATGTTTATAAATTTTGTCCTCTGGGATTAAAAATATTTTTGAGACTTGTCACCCTGCTGGGTTGACAGAAGAGTTCGGAGTGTTACATATACCACAGGAGAAAGAGACTAAGAGAGAGAGAGAGAGAGAGAGAGAGAGAGAGAGAGAGAGA
>NW_006498404.1:1038065-1086798 GCF_000471905.2 Amborella trichopoda
AGAGAGAGAGAGAGGGCAATGGATAAGGTAAAGGCGGGATGGGAAGAGAACAATAACAAGATAAGAGACTGGTGAAAATCATGTCAGATCACCAGACTGCTAAAGGGACTCCTTGAATGTTACAAGGAGGCCACACCATGAGTCAGGATATTTGCAGAAAAGATTATAGAGAAAATTGAGCACATTATTTGAGGTGGGCACATCATGCGTTAATATATCTAGAGCTTCCCTCCATTGGATGCTTAGACCGATCCGTTTCGATCTTTCGTACACTGATCACATGGAAAGACTAAAATAAATCAATATAGAAGAAGGACAGAGAAGTGCGCACCTATTTATTAGGACAAAAATAACTGAGTAAGGGAGTCCCCTTACAGATGGAGACCGAAGCAAATCCAACAACATCCCCAAGTTTTTGCTAGCTTCTAATGCCAAATCTGCGGCTGCAAGCAGAGGAAGACCTCCCTGTATCCACGATATACTGAAACCTTCCGATTTTCCTGCCATATACCAAACCATCCTATTCAGTTTTCTGGTAAACCACACAATAGTCATATTTTGCTCAACAATAGGAAAATTGCAAGCACAGTAAATTGGAATTGCAAAAACTGATACATTCTTACCACCACCTTCAGGAGGCACAGGTCGTGAGGACGCATTAGGATCAGGTGTGAAAAGGAGAATTGTCGCTTCAACAAACCTCACTGCTAGTGATCTCACTCCCTCACTTCCAGACTTGCCATGTTTTATGAAACTTATCAGGTGAAGCAGAGTATCGCTCAATATGAACTGAGAAGTACTAAAATTGGAAAGTCCATGTGTACCTGAAATGCAACTGGGTATACTGCTTCCTTGAAGTTTAACATGCAAGTCCATGATGATTCACGAAGACTGTCAGGTAAAGCCTGAAGTATAATGGCAACATAGGACATATCATTGCCATGTTATAAAGACCACAGAAACCAACATATAATTACAAGTGAAGAAAACAAAGACGTAGAGAAGCAAAGAAAGCTGCAATGTTGTACAATGCATATTGGCTGCCTAGGTTGATACCCAGGTACTTGGGAACCACTAAAGTGGCGGGGGTGCGGGTTGGTTTATTTCTCGTTTTTTGTGTGTGTGTGTGTGTGTGTTGGGAGGGGGGAGGGGGGCAGAAGGGTGGTGATGGTTGTTATATTTAGAGAGAGAGCAAAGGGGTCTGCATGTGTGATGCCTCACATCGAACATTTGGAGGTCAGTCTTCCTTTTTTTCTTTTATTTTTCTTTTTTTATATGTAGAGAGAGAGCATATGGGTTTGTGAGAGAGAGGGAGAGGTCTCTCATCGCCCACTCGAAGTTCGTCTCCTTTTTCGACTTCTTATATGTAGAGAGAGGGAGAGCATTTGAATCTGAGAGAGAGAGGGGCCTCACATCAAACACATCTTCTTCGTCTTCTTTTATGTAGAGAGAACATATGGGTTTTTGTGTGTTGTGTGTCTAAGAGAGAAAGGTCTGCAGTGAACACGGAAAAAGAGAGAGAGGGATAGCCCTCACATTGAACACTCGGAGGCTTTCTTCTTTGTCCTCTTCTTATATGTAGAGAGAGAGAGCATATGGGTCCATGAATGAGAGAGAGAGAAGGGCCTCACATCAAACACTTGGAGGTCACCTTTTTTCTTTTTTCTTACATGTAGACAGAGAGAGAGAGAGCATATGGGTCTGTATGTGTGAGAAAGAGAGAGACCTCGCATCGAACACTTGGAGTTCGTCTTCTTTATATTTATATATATATATATATATGACCCGGTTTCTATGAGTCCATGTAGAAATGACGCGCCTCTTAAGAATCTATTTTTGAGATGGATTTGTGGACTTAACTTTTAAGGACATGTAATATGTAACATGGAGATCATGAATATGAATAAATAAATAAATTTTGAAAATCAGAAACAATAATCCTATAAATAAAACATTTGGACCAGTAGTTTCAATTGTTTTTAGATGGACCACTTGAAATGGGATAGTGCTGGATACCGAAGATTGGATAATAAAAAATTGACCTAAAGCAAATAAGTAATGCGGGTGGCACAAACTACATAGAAAATTCTTAAAGCAAACATACGCTTCCTACATAAACAAATACAAACTTGGCACAAACTACATATAAAATTCATATAAAGCAAACATAAGCTTCATACATAAACAAACACAAACTTAATACACACTTACATAGCACAAGCGCCTTCTGGAGGCAGACTGTAGAGAAGGAAATGGACACACCACCAGATATATATATATAGAGAGAGAGAGAGAGAAGAGAAAACACACTCAGAGAAAAACTCAAACTACCATCTCTAGGCTAAGCTCGAACTGCCTACTTTTGAGGTGAGGCCTGCCTTTATAGACTAGGATACCGGATTTCAAACCCTCAAATCCATAATAGTATGTCAATGGGACTTCAAATCCTTGTAAGTCCGCACAGTAAGTTGGTGGAGAATCTTGAACAGTGGAAGAAGAGGTTGCTACAGTAACTTGTACAATTATTGCTACAGTATCTTCAAATGAAATTAGATTCCTTTGGGACACGTTTCCTGGATAAGGTTGGAGTAGTACCATCCCTTGCTTTAATAAAGTAGGTGCTTTTCTTAAAGCACAATTCTTAGCCACTTTATTTTTGTTTTTTAGGAGAAAAGTTGATTCCCGCACAGCCATCCCCATTTAGGGGGCTATAGTCGTCGTCTTCATCTTCTTCGTTTGCTGGTGTTGACATACTATCGTTCTCTTCTTCTTCCAGTGCCATCAGTAGTTTTATCTTAAGTTCTGCCTTGGATAGCTTAGGATTTGGTTGTTGCATCATTACTACGTAATCCATAAGCTCAATTTGAGAATTTTCATGATTTTGAGGGGATGAAACTATTTTAAGCTCGAGATTCTCTGGTTTTAAAGAAGTGCTTTTATAATTATCCCACCATTTCACCGAAATTTGTCTATGAAGTTCAGGGATATAATCCCAACTATCATCATTGTCCTCGGTAATTTGGTACAACCATTTTAGGATCCAAGGAACTTGATATAAAGCCATAAAATATATGTGATAATTTCTTTTAGGAAAATGCCTATTAAAGTCAACGAATTTTTTCTACAAAATTTGTAACTCATCAGGGAGGATTTTTGTACATGATCCCCACAGAGAAAACCAATTTTTGAACCAATTTGGGAATTCAGTAAATGCATTAAGTTTAAACTGGATATACAAACAATGAGCATTTTTAAGATTCTGCTAAGCAAAAATTCCATCCCAAGCTTTGATATATTCAAAGTAATGATAAGTTTTGACTTTAAAACCTTTTGTATTGAGAATCCTTGGTTTCAAAAGATCAAGACCCCAATCTCTATAAGAGATAATCTTATGTATTAGGAGCTTTGAAAAAGCAATTTGAGAATCATTATTTCTATTATTTCTATAGTTATGAACTATAGTTACTGATCATGGTTCCATCAAGAAGGCTTCGTAATATTCTCTGCATCTTTCTCCCTTATTTGGATGCATATGGTTTATTAAATATAGTGCTGCTATCTCAGTAGGGGCTATACCCTGTGATCATCCTCTATAACCATTAGAGGTATATATGCAGTATCCACAAAAGGTGTCCTATTAGGACTTTGAATTGGGCTATAAGTCTTTGGGGGGAGGATGGGGGGGGGATTGTCGATAAGATATTTCAATCTCTTTATTTTGCCTTCCTATTAAGGCATTTGGTGATCTAGCTGAAGTTGTCAAATTTTTACTTGGGCTTGGAACTATGTCCATTGGTTGTTTTTTTTGCCTCCTGCCGGCCTTGCAAAAATTCTCAGTTTGAGGAACAAATGAGGTAGAGACCCTAGAAGGTACCCTAGGAGGAGGATTAGCTATATTTAGCCTCATCTTTCTGGATGATGGAAATTGTATTTCAATCTCACCATCAGGATACTTAACAATTTGTTCAGGTTCTTTGTTTACAAAAACTCTTGGCTGAGTTTCAGAATAGAGAGACCACCTTTCTTGTAAAGTAATCTGCCTCCAAGATATCGTTTTAGGTATCACAAGATTAGACTTTTCGACGTTTGTCAGAAAAAAATACAGTTTCGCCTTTAGTGTCCATTTGCCTAGCATTAGGGCATAAGGTATTCATAACCTTGTAACAGATTCTATAAACAAAATCAAGGTTTAGGGATCCCGGACCCTTGGATTTTTAGGTTTAAAGTTAAAACCTTTAAAAGGTTTGGTCTGAAAAGGCCACATAAAAGTTTGGAAAACAATTGAAATAAATAGGGCCATTGCATAAACTTGATTCAACAATTCCCAACAGAAAATCAGTGAACCGCTTATGTCTATTATCTCTAAGGCAAAGTAAAACAGAGTTGTTTAACCCAATTCTGGTCAAGGGTTTGATCGCCACTTGGACCAACCCAATATGCAAATGATTGAAATTTTTTCTTTGAAGTTCTTCTATCATTCTATCAGATAGGAGTTCGAAACTATCCTAAGTTTCCATGACAAAATTTGTTCTTTCAATTGTTTTAATTGAAAAATCACTTTTAAAATCAAAAGTTCCCTTTTTGTAAACATCATGAGCTGGGACCTTAGGGATGTTCCAGTTCTGTATTTGTTTTTCTACATTATCTATAATTATTTCCTCTCAATATAAACGATCATAAATTTGGTATAGGGGTTAAAAATATCATTCATGATATTCTGAAATTCATAAGGAGAATTTTTAATCCAAACAGTATTGCATTCCATTCGTAGTGTCCAGAGGGAACAGTAAAAGCCGTTTTACATCTATCTTTCTCAGCAATCTGAATTTGCCAATATCCAAATTCTAAATCAAATTTTGACAATATGCAAATATCAACCAATCTATCAAAAAGATCTTTTTTGTTTGGAATTGGATATCTGATCCATCTTAGAGCCTTGTTCAAAGGCTTACAATTAATAACTAATCTGGGAGCTCCTCTTTCCATTCCAGTGGCTTTCTCAACATAGAAAACTGAGCAGCTCCAAAGAGAGTAGCTTTTTCCAATAAGCTCCCTATTAAGCTAATCTTGTATCTCTGCTTTGCAGATTTCCAAAAGTTTGCTATTCATTTGAATAGGCCTTGATTTTGTAGGGATTCTTTGTTCATTAAAATCAAGTTCATAAGGTTATATATATATATATATATATATATATATAACAAACTCTTAAAACGCCTATAGGTGAAATTGAATAGTGTTTTGCAGCGGCGGATTTGCTTTAAAAACCGCCACGAACCAACGAGAACTGTGGTAAGTGCCCATATTGTTTTGCGCAAAAAAATAACTCCATAGACATGCTATGTCCGTGGCGGTTTGCCTTAAAAAACGCCATGGATCTATGAGAGCTATGGCGGGTGCCCATATTTTTTTGCGTGAAAAAATACCACCACGGACATGTTATGTCCGTGGCAATCTTTTAATCCATGCCGGCCGAGTTCATTTTCGCCCATAGGCGTTTTGTAGTCTCTTCCATATATATATATAAATAATGATCCTATAGAACCCTCCCCCACCCATGTGTGTAGGACCCCAAAGGATCACCATTAAAGTTAGCACGGATGTCTAGAAAAGTTATCACATGAGTGTGGGACTTGACTTTTCTATAAATCCGTGTCAAATTTAATGGTGATCCTATAGGGTCCTACATACATGGGTGGGGGAGGGTCCTATAGGATGAATTCTCCATATATATATATATATATATCTTAAGAAACAATAATTCTATTATGTAGAAATGTGATCCAACCCACATGAAACAAATTTCCATATATAAGGCTTTTTATGAAAAAGCCTTACCAGATTCTATTTTTTATTGAAGACTCATTTTGTACTTTGGCTCCCTTCTTTTTGTAGAGGGGTAAATGGACTATTTTAACCCTCTTTTAAAAATAAATTCCTAGGGTCTCATTTTTTCTTATCTTGCACTTTTTTTTTTCCATAGTGTCTTCCCACCCCATTGTCTCTCTCTCTAAAAACCTGATTTTTGAAGCTCTTCTCTCACATTCTCTCTAAAAAACCAAACTCATTGTTCTGTCTTCTCAAATTTCTTTAAACACAAAACATGTTCTCCAATATCACATTCTCTCTAAACGCCAAAAATGTTCTCCACTATCACATTCTCTCTCTAGAAACCCAATTCTCATCTTCCTATTCTCTCTCTAGAAATCCAATTCCATTTTTACCTCCTCTCATAATGTCTCTCTAGAAACCCAACCTCATTTTTGTCACCACTTACATTCTCTCATTTTTGCCTCCGCTCACACTCACTCTCCAACAGCCCCAACCCCATTATCGCCTCTTCTCACATTCTTTAGAGAGAGAATGTGAGAGAAGAGAAGAATGCACTGGGTTGTGAGAGGAGGAAAGAAAACTATAGGAAAAAGTGAGAGATAAGAAGCTTTTCAATTTTGATTTTAAAAGAGGGGAAATCGGTCTATTTACCCCTCTATAAAGAAAGTGGGAAGGTCAAAGTCACAGAATCCTGAAGTCATATTCTTGAAAGAAAATTCTAATAAGACTTTTCACTTAAAAGCCTTATATATAATGTTGGAATAGTGGCTAGGCAGCACATAGGCGATAGGGAGCCTAGGCGCCCCCCAGGGCACCCAGATGTAAGGGCAGCCCAAGCGTGTGAGGGGGGGCATGAGACAAAAAGAGAGGAGATGAATGGTGTATGTCTTCTACTAATTTTAAATTGCCACTTGTATTCTCAATATATTAATATTTTAACATATTTGTACTATAGTTACTTGTACTATATTATATCATATTAATAATTTTTGTTCTTTGGAATTGATAGTCAATAATATTTAATGCATTTGTATTATATAATATTATATCATTTTCTAGGTAGACATAATTGACCCATTTTTTAATGATATATAACATTGACAACATTTATTATATTTTTGTGCTATAGTATCAATGGTATATTATTTTTTTAAGAAACCTCATTAACACATGTTGACATCGCTGCATATATCGCTAGAATACAAATTTATTTGTACTATAGTACTATGACTATATATAAGTAGTGTTGAAAAGGGTGCCTGCCAGACAGCCTAAGCAGCCGGAGGAGCTACGTGCATTGCCCAGGGCTAGTCAAGTAAGTGCAAGGCTTATGCCACAAGGCAGGCGACTAGGCGTCCAAGCATCCCGCGACAAATGATGGTGACGTGGGCGATTATACACCTCAAATAGGGGCATTTTTGGTCTTTTTGCCCTCTTTTCTTTGTTTAAAGACTGTGGGGGGTCATTTTAAACCCCCCAAAATATTATATAGTACTACTATATAATATTATATGTAGTCATAGCACTATAGTATGAATAAATTAATATATTATTGATACATCAATGCCAACATGTGTCGATGATGTTTATTATAAAAATAATACACTATTAATAGTATAATACAAATATATTAATAAATGTTGTCATTGTCACGTCATTAATAAATGGATCAATCATGGATTAAAAAATAATGTAATATTGATACTATAGTACAAATACAGTAAATATTGTTGTCTATCAATACCAAAGAACAAGAGTTGTTAATATAATATAATATAATATAGTACAAAAAACACTTCAAGATAAATATATTAATATATTGACAATAGAAGTGGCAATTTAAAATTAATAGAACAAATAAGAACAATGCTCTCTCTCTCTCTTCTCTCTTTCTCTCTCATCCCCCCTACCCCACACTCTAGGGTCGCCCTTGCATCTGGGCGCCCAGCGAGCAGCCGAGCAAATAGCACCTAAGCAGCCTAGGCCCCTATTGTCTAGGCGTCGCCTAGCAACTTCTCCGACATTGTATAAAATGTTATATAGTAGTACTATGTGATATTTAGGGGGATTAAACTGAACCCCCCCATAGTTTTTAAACAAATAAAAGAGGGGCAAAAGAACCAAAAATGCCCCTACCTGAGGGCATTTTCGCCCCCCACTGTCATTTATCGCAGGCTGCTTGGGCAAGTCCTTGGGTGTTCTGCCTAGGCAGGCACCTGCCTTGTGACACGACCCCCCCAACCCGCCCGCCTAGCCTTGGACAATGTGCCCAGGGCCTTCAGCAGCCTACGCAGGCCACCTAAGCACTCAGCAAGCACCTTTTTCCAACACTATATAGATAACACTTGGAACCAATGGTTTAAAAAACGAATCGGTGACCAGAATCGGGCACCTCAAAAACCGATCCGGATCTGCGAATCATTGATCCGGATCGAGAATCGGTTGAATCGGTCAGATTAAAGCTTCAAACAAATCTGAAAAAATTATTAAAATTCATTATAAATATTGTTTTTTAGGAATTCAATAAGAAATGAGAGTACTCCATTAAGAATTTTCATTTCTTTGCATGAATATACGAATATTGATATGTTCTTTCCCTGCATGAACTACTATTTACCATTTAATTTACATCACACAAAAGGATAAACATATAATTATCATGGAATAAGTATATCAACATACATGGACTATAATAAAGCATGCAATTAATAACATACAAACTAAAGAAAAAATAACAGACGACGTCGTCTTTCTTCTTGGTCACGATGGTGCCATTGATTGAATTCGTTTGACAATTCATTGATTCGATCTAAAAACGAATCATCGATATTAGAAGGCGTCTAACTATACCCAAATCCCTGAGTGTTAGTGTTCTGTTGTGTTCCCAATAAAAAATCCCGAAGCTTGTCCATCCTTCATGCTCACCTACACTATCGTGCTCATCCCTACCCTGTTGTTGTTGGGACTCGATATGTGAATAATATGGCTGGGATAGGGTGGCCTCAGAATCATCATCTCTCTCATTTTCCCTTAGACCCCCTTCCCACTCTCCCTCATTAAGTGCAATATGTATTTTCCTCACGATAATACAATTTAACAACATGTATTTTTTGTGTTCAAAATTTTAAAAATTGAAATTACGGTTTTAATGCAAAACTAACATTAAAAATATAATACAGTTTTGCATTAAAAATATAATAACATGTATGTTTTTGCATTAATATTCTATCAACATGCAATTTTTTCAACAAAAACTTTAACAATAAAAATTAAAAATATGGTTTAATACCTCATGATAATCAAAACCTGGTCACTATTTTCACATCTTTTCGGAAAATCACGATTTTTCAAAAAAAATCGATCATGTACTAAAAAAAAAACAAATAAAAACAATTCTTCACATAGCCACCTAACATCAGTCATTCCAACTCAAAAATGCATTAACAACAAATTAAAAAAATACAGTTTTGCATTAAAAATATAATAACATGGATTTTTTTGCATAAATAATCTATCAACATACAATTTTTTCAACAAAAACTTTAACAATACAAATTAAAAATATGGTTTAATACCTAATAATAATCAAAACCTGGTCACGATTTTCACATCTTTTAGGAAAATCATCGTTTTTCAAAAAATTCGATCAAGGATAAAAAAAAAAAGTCCAGCAAACTCAAACAATAAAAATTAAAAATATGGTTTAATACCTCATGATAATCAAAACCTTGTGACGATTTTCACATCTTTTCGGAAAATCACAAATTTTCAAAAAATTTGATCATGGATTACAAAAAATCATAAAAAATAAAAAAATAAAAAAAAAAGTTATGTTCTTCAGAGAGCCACCTTACATCAGCCATTTCAACTCAAAAATCCACCTCCAAACAAATAAATTACATCCAATTGAGTACATGTTTTGATAAACAACACTATAAGGAATCAAAACCCTAAATTATGAACACATTATCATCGATAAATCAAATCAAATCGATTAAATTGAACCAAAAAAAAAAAACACAGTTCTTCATAGACAACAGTCATTGAATTTAAAAAATGAAGCTCAAATTAAATAAATCAGATCAAATTGAATACATCTTATTATAAACAAGACTATAACGATTCAAAACCCTATAAATCTAACACATTATTTGTAATATATCGTGAACAATAGATCGAAAAGCGGAAAAAAAACAAAGAACAGCATAATTTTTTTTTTCACAGACATCACTGTGTTCTTCTAAAACCTCAGGCTGTAATTGTGTAAATTAAATAAAATTGAACATGGTAAATGATAAAAGACACGATAAAGATTTAAAACCATACAAATTTAACTGATTATTTTCAAAATATGGACTGAAATTGATCAAATGGCGGAAAAAAAAAAAACGCAGAGTTCTTACCTGGTTTCGTGAACCCCGTGGCTTCAATCTCCAAATTAATCTATTTTTCTCAAAGATAATCACAAATTCGTAACAGAAATTTCTAATGAACACATTTACGATCAATATGCCTCGAACGTTTTACAGATTCATGCCCTATTTGGCATGAAACAAAACGAAAAGCGGAAACCCTAAAACCCGCAATTTTCATGATTCAAAAACTTGAAATTTTTCCACCATTTAATGCATGAAAGGCTGAAAAAAGCTGCATAAAGCCTGAATATTCCATCACATGGTAAAAAAAACAAGAAAAATGATCAAAAAAAGATAAAATTTGAAGAAACTCGTGAAGAACACTATGCAGCCCGTGTTCTTCACGGGACTCGCCGATTCGGTAAAGTGAATTGGCGATTCATTGTACAAAATTGCCCGGTTCTCTCTGGAATCGGGCGATTCCGTGTAAAATACCGGAACCGGCATGGACTGTGCCGATTCCCCAATCGAACCGGGCGAGTCCGGTTCGACTCGGCGTTTTTTAAAACACTGCTTGGAACCCTTGCATGAACCTTTTTCTGGCCAAGGGCTCCATTGGACCACCTAGGCAACGTCAAAATTGGGCACCACCTAAGGCCTATTCGGTTTGGACAGCTCCTTTGCCACCTAGGCAAATTTTTATTCACTGCATGGCTGACAGAGTTGCAAACAATTTTTCTCATTCACTAGGACAATTTCTCTGCTTCATGTATATGAATATCAAGTGTCGTCCCCACGTAATTCATTATTAAGCGAAAAGAAGAGGGCTCTTGCAAAGGTTTCTGGCTCATAAAGGAGGTGTAAGAATTCATTACTGGTCAGATCTCTTGGTGGGCCACACTCCGCTCAGGGATCTGTTCCCATCTCTTTTTACTTTTGAAACCTCGGACTACCTCTCTTTGTCTTCTATGTTGCATTCAACATTCCTCGCCCTCTCTGGCCTTGATAGCCTGGTGTGGACCCCTCCCCATCAGGCTCCTTCTCGGTAGCCTCCTTTTACATAAAACTTTTGCAACCTCCCACTTTCCCCCACTCTCCGATCTCTATAGCCTCTAAGGTATGGTCTTCAATAGCCCCACCAAAAGTGCAAGCTTTCATTTGGATAGCGTGCTCTGAAAAAGCTCTCACATTTGATCAACTTCAACGGAGGGGTCCCATTCCCAATCATTGTGTTATGTGTCTCTGTGAAAAAGCGAGCAGCCCTCACCTTTCTATCCATTGCAATCTTGCCCTCAATCTGTGGAGTCAACTTCTTCGTCTTTTCAGCCTAACCTGGGTAACACCCACTTCCCTATCGGCCCTCCATAAATTCTTGATGAACTCTCCATGACCAAAGGCGGGCAGGCTTTTATGGAAGGCCTCCATAGCGACAACTATCTGGGTTATCTGGACCGAAAGAAACTCAAGGATCTTCCGAGGAGTCAAGTGCATGCTTCAGCACTATTCCGCAAAATTACCTCAAGTCATTTTCTAAGCTTCTAACCACAAGGCATTCAAAGGTATAACGGCTTCGACTTTCTTACAAAATTGGGAATACGTCCTCCATTCCACTCCCATCGGGTCTCACGAGCTAACAACTGGTCTCCTCTTCCGGCAAGCCCCACAAAACTCAACTTTGACGGGTGTTCTCTAGGAAACCCAGGACCAGCAGGAGTGGGTGGGGTCTCCAAAGACCACCACGGCAACGTCCTGATCTCTTTTTCCAAGTGTATTGGCCATGCCAACTCCCAACTTACCGAGTCTACAGCTCTCCTCTTGGGACTCAAAATGTTCGACCCCGAGTAGGGACAACCACTGATTGTTGAAGGAGACGCCCAAAACATTATCACTTGGGCTGCTGGAAATGCTCCTCCCCCTGGTACCTTGCTTCGATTTATAACGAGATTATGCACATTTGCAGGGATACAGCCGTCTTATGGAGGCATACCTAGAGGACATCAAACGCCCTGCCCTGGCGGACCAACTGGCTAAGGAGGGCCGTCGCACGCTTCGCGAGTTCATAAGAGCATGGGGTTCTTTTGGCACACCTTTGTATTTTGGTCCCATCTTTAAAGGACTTTTGGACTCTCAAGATCCACAGTTTCTTTCTTTCTTAAATCTTATGTAATGGGCAACTGCTATAAGCCCCACCCAATTTTTGTATAGGCCTACTCTTTTTGGGGAAGCCTATATTTTACCGAGAGGCCTGGCCTATGGGCCCTCTCAACAGTAGTCCTTTCTTTTACTTAAAACAACAGTTACCCGCTTCAAAAAAAAAATCCGCCACAAGCCTCATTGACATAGTACATGTCAACTATAGGACACGAAAGTCCATAGTCGACTAGTGGACTAGAACAGAAAATTAAGTATAATTCATTCATACACAAAAAGTTCAAGCAATAAAAAAAAATGACGAATTTTGATTATTATAACTCATTCATACAATAAAAAAGTTCAAACAATCAAAAAAACATGACAAGGTTTGATTCCTATAAAGGACCCCATCAATTTTATAAATTCTAGGAAAATGTCAACGACGAATGCAAGCAAAAGGAAAAGATGCCCAAGAACTTTCAGAGTATGGACAAAAGAAAGGAAAAGGTGCATGACATGTGATACAATGAGAATGAACATTAGACAATATTTAGGTCAAAATCCTAAATGGCCAAACCATTTAAGCACATATTTGCAGAACTATGAAAACCAAAATGAACACGGTATGGTTATGGAAGCTTCAAATAAATAGTAGACAATATTTCGGTCAAAATCCTGATAGAAAACAACTGAGGAAGCAAAATAGAAAGTATAATGCACAGCTTAAGCAAAACATGCCATCCAGTTTTGTGAATCTTGTTAGAAGTACCTGAAGTGCAACATCCTCTAATGTACTTCGAAATAAGTTTGTTCCAGTAGTAATAGCCTGTTTTGCAACTGCAGGGGTATCATCCTTTAAAAATGATATCAAAACAGGTACCATTTCAGGCAAAAATTGCCTGTGCTTCAACCCAATCTCTCCAATCATCCTACATAGCACGTAAAATACAGATTAATGGATGTTTCTTTTCCACACGGCGCCCAACCACCACGAAAACAAACTCATAAGTAAAAACCAACCATAATGGAATAGACCACCTTGAATCCATATATTATGCTTACTTAAAATGTCATGGAGAAAAGGCCTCATTTTTCTAGCAATGACTAAAACCAATGTTTTAAAAATCGGCGAGTCGCAACAAACTCGCCCTAGTCGACATAGGAATTGGCCACCCCGTACCGGGAATCACCTGGTTCTAGAGGAGAATCGCCGATTTTAAACCATAAATCGTTCATATGACATCATAAATCACGATTCTAAGCGAACTATGACGTCACAAGTCGACGAGTCACTGGATAAGCATATTTTGGTAATTTAGTTTAAAAACATGGACTGCAGGTGTACTTCAACCCATTTTCTTGATAACATTGACGATAAGGGTATTGAAGAGGTATTTATAGCTTTCAAAGTTTGTCTAATTCTTCGATGTGGGATTTGAGCCAAGTGATATAATGTTGAAACGTTATTTAATATAAATCTTATTATACAAAGTTATGCAACAACCTGCGATGGGGTGCTGTGGTTATCATTTACGGTTCTTCCGAGAATGTCCCAAGGTCGAACCTTCGGAACGCTATCTTGCATTTTTATTTTTTGTCTTCAAAAAAAATTATTGTCTTCAAAAAAAATAAAAAGAAGAAAATAATATCATCAAAAAAATAAAAGGAAAAAATAAGTTTTACTTAAAAAAGGTAATACAACATCTTCTTTTTTTTCTTGTAAAAAAAAGTAATAAAACAAGTATTTCTTGACAATAAAATAAAATAAAAGGTACTTTCGCAGCATCATTTTCTTATTTTCTTGCAAAAAAAAAAAGTAATACAACAAGTACAAAAAAAGAAAATACAACATCTTCTTTTTTTTCTTGTCAAAAAATAAAATAAAAGGTATTTCTTAATACAACCTAGGAATAACTGATCTAATTATAATTTTTATTTTTATAACATGGTAATCTTTAACATAAATTTAGGAATATTAATTTTAAGATAGGGTTCATACAATGAGACCATTTGAAATCTCTCTCTGTCTCTACTAACAATCTCTTCCACTAAATTTATTCTAGAAATCTAAACAATTAAATTTTTGAAAAATGAAAGTGTTATTTTGAAAATTGGTACACATTCTACAAATTTCTACATTGATAACCAAATATTTTATTTTTTTATTAATTTATTTGCATTATAAATCATGTAATGTACTATTTTCCTTACAGTTGTCAATAATACAGTTTAACTTAGATGATATTATAAGATATTTTGATTTTGTTATTATTTATATAATAAAATAATTATAAAATGCAAACCAACATTATCAATTTCAGTATACAATATTGTAGTTAGTTAGGTTGTAATAATTTTGGATTAGAGTTAGTTAGGTTGTAATAATTTGGGTTTTTTTTTTTAGCGGATTAGGGTTTTCTGCCAATTCGAGATTTTAGTGACCATTTTTTCATCGATTTAATCCATTCTTTATTGTAGTCTACGTATGATTATATACTTTATCCATGATAATTCTATGTTTTTTTTTATGTGATGCAAATTTAATGGTTAACATAAGTTCATACAAGGAAAGAACATCTTAATATTCGCAAATTGATAAAAAAAATAAAAGTTCATAGTGTAATACCCGCATTTCTTATTGGATTCCTAAAAAAAACATTTATAATGAATTTTAAAAATTCTTTTGGATTTTTTTTAAGGTTTAATCGGACCGATTCGGCCGATTCCCGATCCGGAGGGCTTTTTAGGGTGCCCAATCCGGGGCACCGATCCGTTTTTTAAACCACTGACTAAAACGATTTGTTCTTTTGATTCACTTGATAATATTCAAAAAAGGGCATATTCAGAAAAGGGCATAGGGCAAAGACCCAAGCACCCATGTGGGCGCAGCATTTTATGGCCATAGCAATAAAACTCATTTATACTTGCACCTGAATGGGTGGCATGCCAACTCAGCATGCTGCTATTCACAGTGTAAAGGAATGGAACTTCCTTAGGGAAAAATGCCACTGAAATGGGACGTTTTTGCCATTATTTTTCAAAATAATATCAGTATCACCAAAATCTTGGCCATTGGTCAACTTGATAGCAACCATTGAAAAGTGCCTATTTCACGATTGCCCATGAAGGCAACTAAAAATAATGTCTTGGATATAGCTACCAGGATGTATTGTCAGGCCCCATTTGGACGTGCAAAATTTCAGGAATAGTGCCCCCCTTTGTCCACCCATTTAAACCTTATAGACATCGCAGCTTGATCTGCCAGTATCCCCAAGGGAGCCTATTCTTTTAACCTCACTTATATAACAGTGGAACCAAAACATCTATTAAGACAAAGAAGAACATGTTTTTCTCTATCCCCCATAAAAAAAAATATTGTTTTCCAGGAGTACCCATAAACACAAGCAAGGTTTCAAAAGTCAGCTTTCCTCGACGCGTTGAGGTAGACTGGAAGCTAGGCAAGACACCTAGGCACACCCCCCCCCCCCCCCCTCACCCCTGCCGGACACCCTCCTAGGTAGCTAAGGCACCACCTCCCTTTTAGGGGGTATCCCAGCCACCAAAACCCATTTGTGAGTGTTTAGAATGAGAAATTCCTATAATAAGAATTTGTGATTTTTTTTTTAAAGATTGAAATCTTTTGGGTTCTTTTTTTAAAGAAAGCAATAGATTATCAGACTCGAAGAGGTGTTCTCAAAACAAAAGCTCACCAATCCAAGCCAACTTTGATCAAGTTTCCCTAGGTGAGCGTATTTCATTTTGGTTTTGTGTTTGTTCATATACTTTTCAAGGTTGGTTTTTGGTTTTGTTTGTCTTTTTCTACATTACTTTTGTTTTTTGTGTTTTTTCTTAAGCATAGGTATGGGTTTTTTTCCATTTCCACGATTGGGTTTTGGATTGGTTCAGTTGACATTTTTTTTAAATTGGATATAGGTTCTGTGATTTTTTTTCTAGTTTCAAATTACAGTTTTAAACTTTTGGCTCTTTAAATTTTTCCTAGTATAGGTTTGGGATTTGGATTTTTGATGACTTTTGTAAAGATTTTGTTTTGGTTTAGAGACCTTTTCAAATGTTTGGGTTTTGGTTTTATGATGTTTTCCAAGTTTTGGAATTTCGATTTTTGGATTTTTGTTTTGTCAAATTTTTTTCATACAGATTTGGGTTTCTTGATTACTTTTCTCAAGATATGATTTTGGTTTAGTGAATTTTTCCAAACATTTGCTTTTGGTTTTATAATTGTTTTTCTAGTTTTGAATTTTTATGCTAACCTTCTTGTTTTCTAAATATTTTCTAGTATTGATTTGGATCTCTTGATGATTTTTTCTGTTAAGATTTGGATTTTGATTTATTAACTTTTTTTCAAGGAAAAAGTTTATATAAGTGCAAGGCTCTAAACAATCAAATTAGGGCGCAACTCAAAAATTTCACTAGAAGAGGTTGTTTTGATGCGCAAATATCCTCAAATTGATCATCTTGACCTCAAGAAAAATGGATATAAGAAACAAATGGGTTTCAAGTTTTGGAAATAGTGCATCTTGTACTGCATTTTTGAACCGTCAATTTTCAAGTTTTCATAGATCTGCTAGATTTTATATATCTGCTTGATCTACACTACGTTTAAAGCTTTAAATTTTATAATTAGAGATGAAAATATAGTTTAAGGCTATCACAAAGATTTCCAGTATTGAAACCACATTTGTCAACACTATTTAAAGGTGCGCTTTACTTTGATTTTTAGAGCCTTGGCCTTATACAAATCGCACCCTTTTTTCAATATTTGGGTTTCGTTTGTGTACTTTATTCAAGATGAATTTTTGTTCTCTTGCATCTTGTATGTATTCGAGACTGCGTTTTGGTTTTGTGAATTCTCCATGTCTCATTGTTAGTTTATTACTTTTGGTTAGTATGTGACGGTGCCATCTTCCAATTCAATTAAACAAGGTGATCTAGATCAGAATATGCCTCTTTGCCTAATCCAAAGATAGAAAACGGAATGAATGCAAGTTTAATAAAAATATTCATAATGCCAACATACATCAAGTAAATAAATAATTGTCCAATACTAGAGAGGGTGCAGCAAGGAATACCACCCAATGTTTGGAGAGAAATGTTGGTCCATTTGGAGGTTGGCTACCAGCAGAATGAGAACAAGAGGAAGAAATATAAGGCGATTGTGAGGTCAGTGATGTTTTTTGAGAGGAGGAAGAAGATGAAAATTATTATGTTGAGGAAGAGGAACCCAAGATGGGCTCAGCTAGAATTAGTAGTTAAGGGAGTTTCAGCATAAGAAGCCTCGCACATAGGGCCATCTGATCCCAAGGTTGTAGTTAGAGACTAGAAGTAGACAAGTATAAAGAACTGCTTTGAGAAGGAAGATAGGGGCCTGCTATATCAATACGTGACAGATATACCAAGTGGGCATTTCTTTCAATGCCGGTAGATTGAAAAGCTTCCAAGCAATGGGACAATTTGGGCCCTTTTTTTTACTCTTTGGGTTGGGTGGTTGGGTGGGGGGGGAAGGCGTCTACTTGGTGAACCCTTGCTTAAGAAGGAGGTGAAGCTCAGAAATGGATATTCGAAAACCACAGGGATGCATGGGGAAGTACATTCATAACAATAACAGATTCATGAACAAATCGGAGGGGGAGAAGTACCACAAAATTTATGGTGAATTGTCCAAGGGGCCAATATTTTTGAAGTCCGTTAGTGCATTTCAGGAAACAAATAGTTCCAAGTTCATCGGCCTAGTGGACCGATGTATAAAGGAGTTCGGCGAGCAATATGTCATTTAGGTGGTTACAGAAATGGCTGAGGCCAATGTGCTGATTGCCACATTATTGAGGGTAAAGAAGCCGCATATTTTGGAAAACCTGCGGAACACATTGCTCCAACCTCATGAATGAGAAAATTAGTGAGTGAAAAACTGTAGACTCAACAATAAAGAAAGACGAAGTTTCACAGTTCCCATATAGTACAATACACCAGTTTTAGCCATGATAAGGACATCCACAGAGAAGAAAGTTTTGGTGAGGCCATGGGTACTGAGGTTTGCAACTTCTTATTTGTCCCTACCATATATATTGGCCTAAAAAGACAAGCTCAGGGGTCATGTTTGTATCTGAAATATGGACTGAGAGCAAGCAGTCTAAGCATGTGATGGGTCAGAGGGTATCTGATATTGCTTTGCAACCTCAGTATTGGAATAGGGTGGTCTATTTCCTCCAAACGTGCGATCCTTTATGGCAGGTGCTGTGCTAGTGGAAAGTGAAAAGCAACCAGACATTGGCCATATTGACAAGGCAATGGAGGTTCCCAAGGAAGAGATATAAAAGAACCATGGGTATGATGTTAATGATTGTTCACCGATTTTGTAGATTCTAAATGAGCGGACTGCCAGCTACCTAGGCCTTGCATGCATCAGGGTATCTACTTATTTTTATACTGCTTATGAAATTGATTCCAAGGATTGGATCAGGGATAGATTCAGCATGTGCAACATGAACCCTGACATGAAACTCTAAGGCCTCATAACAATGGAGTTGAATATGTATAGTTCTTGATGCAGTCACTTTGGACAAATATAGCAATAAGGCTGAGGAGTAAAAGCAACCCAGTTGATCTTTTTACTTCCCATTGTGAAAGTGTGATGTGTACTAGATTTATATAATAGTAAATTAGAAATCCAGTTAGAACAACATTACCACTATAAGTACACTCTAAATTGCATAAATCTATCCTTAATAAATGCCATTGCTATGTAATGTAGCTCTATACTGGGCTGCATAAGGGGGAAAAGCCAAGTACTTAAAGAGGACAGCCCTTTGCATACTAAACCTAACTTGTAGCTCATCTAATTGCAAAAGCAACTTTAGCTCATCTGAGTTGGTAATTCTCACATTGTGCTACTCCTATCAATCCTAATAAGTCTTAATAGGGCAGCCCTGATTTGCATTAAATCATGCATTATCCACTAGGCCCATAGGAGAAAAGCAACAAACTTGCCAAAAAGAGACTGAAGGATCTTGTATATGTTTATTATAATCAATGACTGAAGGAGCACTCTCTATAGTTACTGGGAAAGGGAGCGACAAAAGCTCCGGGACCGGGAGCAGGAGCATGGAGCGGGGTGGCCTCGAAGTTTGGTGAATGGGGAACAAGGTCCATACATGGTCAGGTAAAGGGATCGAGATCCGTAACCTCCAGAAAGCCCGTTCCATATCTACAAAGGAGTGAATTCCTTGCTGAATAGGATCGCATTCCGCTGTGATTAGGATTGAGGTTCCCAAAGTTCAATTATCCACTGTATTGTAATTTGGGAGCAAATTCCACTGAACAACATGTTTAACTTTTTCCAAATTCAGAAGCCCAATTGTCAATGTAAACAAGAATCATGTCATTGAAATTCTCTTTGACATTTTCTTATCATTGGTGGGTCATTACCATACAATGATAGCTTAGGACGTTGTGCAACCTCTTGCCACTTCACTCAGAGAGAATGGTATGCAAGAATGTTGTATTTAGGTGATAATGCACAATTGACAAGTCATATGACACATTTTTTTCATCTAGGATTGTCTAAAAAAATACCATTTATCTTTTGTACATGGAGGTCACAATCATTCTTGTCCCTTAAAGTTCAAAATGGGTGGTGTAAAGACTGTAATTGAATAGACACAAAGTTCTAAAAAAAAAAATTTCTCGGACTTCGTGACTCACCCCAAGCCATCCAATTTGACATCTAATGAGTAGGAATGATTGTGTGCTCCATGTACAAAAGATAAATGGTCCTTTTGTAGACAATCCCTTTTAAATCTTGATTTGTTCTTTAGTTATTAACAAGAAATTCATCACACACCTTAATAAAAGCATGTTTTTTAATACGTTAGCGGTGGGAACAAAGGGTGATAAAAATTGCACTCTAAAAAATTACCCTTGTGGGTCCATTACAAAAATTGCACACCTACCTACATTGGTCTACCTACATACACACACGTCCTCATTTATGGTTGGATTGGACAACTACCACTCGAATATCGATTGATAATTACATCTAACAATGTTGCGATAGATTATTTCCGAAAAAGAAATGCCCCGCGATAGCTAAGCTCTCCTTTGCAAAATAAGAAAAAAGGAAACACATTGCCAATTGCCATATATATCTTATAACCTCTCATTCGTCAAAGATCACTAGGGGTTTATTGACATAGACATGAGCAAGACCTCACATTTCCAAACATATATTTATTCCATCACCCATAAGGCAACCCAATGAGAGGCTCAATTTGGTTGACCAACACTAAAGCGATAGATGATCTTCAGGGGTGGACAAGACCCAATGAATTAGCGCTAAGGAAGTTAAGTGCATTAATCATGACCTCATTCCTTAATAGAACCGAAATGCGACCAACTTTCTCATCTCCTAACTTTTTTCCTCTTTCTCATTGCCCTCTCTTATTGCCTTTCCTTGAAACTAAACATAAGTCATGATTCACAAGGTGTGTCAAGTTGTGAACTGCAAAATATGCAAGAAATCATGGTATTCATAATGTTTTATAGGTCATAAAAAATTGGAGAACCACACTCCACTGTATACGAACCGAAAAATGTGCCAGTGAAACTTGCTTCCAAATTAGAGGATACTCGATTCCAAATTGGTGGAATCGCGGTTCCGCTTATTCATGGAACATGATTTTTATTAACATGGGATAAAGTTCCCAATTTCCAGGATTGAGGTCCCATATATGAAGGAATTGCCCGGAATTGAGAACCCATACATCGGAGTGTGGGATCGAGCATCCAGAGCCGGAGCGACCCGCTCCTTAGAAGATCCTGCTATAGCACTATCAGAGAGGCTTTCATATTGACCCCATGTTTGTGAGGGAGATAGAGTTATGAGCGATATTAGGGAGTGGATGGTAGAAGCTGGAGATGATCAAGTGCTCGTTGCAGAGCGTTTGAGCTTTTGTCCTCAAGTTCATGAGGTAATTAAAAGCTCATCGAGCCTTATGCCAAATACTAAATCTTCAAGGAGAACTTGAGGACAAGAGAGGAGGAGGAGCCCTCCAAAGAGACGGAGAAAGAAGAGTAGAATGTCGACGAAGGAGATGACTTTGATGATGGCTTGGCATCAGATGCAAGGGCTAGTGATGATGAAGGTGGCGATGCTCGTGATAAGGTTGTGGACTTTGACGACGTATCTCACTTTGCAATTTTACATATGATCTCTTGTTTCATTGTTTTAGGACTTGGGGTTTCTAACTTTTAAGACCTATCTTTGTTTGCATGGTATTAATTATTTATCTTTTTGAGGAAAGTTCACTATAATTGTATTTCATAAACGTAGAGGCGACCAAAATGGTCACACAATACAAGCCCACGAAGGAACAGACAAAGGATTAAACGTACTTCTGAGAAAAGATAGAAAGCACGAGGATGGCAAATAGGCCTAAGGAGGAGGAGTGAGGAGTGTCGCGGTAATGGTATTAACTATTTATTCCATAAGGCTTAAGCCACCTAAGGTCCATAATCCATATTCACAATGTTGCATAAGTAAAGTTTTTATTCTAAAATTGACTTTAGAATAAAAACTTTGAAGTTTGCACAAGTTCAGAGGTTCTAATCTTCTAGATTAGAAGATCCAAGTTTCAAACTTGCGCATGCGTGCGCAAAACAATCAAATCACATAAAACTTGATAAAAGTCAAACAGATTTTCTATTTTTAAATTAAAACCGTAATGTGGGGGGGGGGGGCTAGTATCAATGAAAACCACCCCCCGACACCCCTACCAAAACAAAACAAAAAAAATGCCGACACCCGACCAGCCAAAAATGTTTATGGGGCGCCTCAATCATGAGGCGCACGCCTTGGTGACCAGGAACCTGGGGCGGTGCTTTACACCTTTTAAAACACCGAATGTAAGAAGGGTTAATTCTCTGATATGACCATCAGCACGTCCAAATGAGGCATAAAATAAATGATCCAAGAGCCAAAACAATCCCACATAAGGGTCATAGTGCATCAACAATATAGAAATTTAGAGGAACTTGAGGCCCCATTCAGATGGGATAACATCTTAATCAAATAAGTTGGGTATTTAGAAACAAGTAAAAACTAGTTTATTTTAGGGTTGCAAGCATTGGTGGTGCATCCATAATAAGTGGAGTCAAGAAAGTCCGTCACCCGAGAATAGAGGAGCAAACCACGCTACACAGTCTTCACTCCTAAATGGTGGAGCAAAACCATGGCCTCATTCCCAAATTTGACCATTTAAATGGGGCCTATGTCTCCAACTACAATTAAAATATCTATATAAAATAAAATAAAAATTTCAGATATTTATTGCCAATTGCCAAATAATAACAAGGAACTTTATATTTCCCATAATAACAGGGATGGAGATAGGGAAGCTGCAATTCTTTCTAGGAAGTTCAAGAATTCCTAAATGTCCTAGTCTTGACATCAATTCTTTGTAAAAGGATTTAGGAAACTAAAAAATGGCCCTTTGGAATTTTAGAGGAGAATTATCATCCCAGGAAGTCCCCGATGCAATCCTTCAGCCAATATGGAACCGTAGTTTATGTAGCTCCTCAAAGGAAATTCCATATAATTCGTCATCTGATAAATGTGTCAATTGCCATTCTAAACTTACATAAAGAAAATTCAGAGAACTAAGGACTAAAAACCCAGAGGAACTTCAAAACCAAAATTTTATGGGCATTGAAAAGGGTAAGTCAGGTCGAACAATGATCGCAGCAGGTCTCTCAAGAATGCTGGTCGTGTGAAAATTAAGTGCCATAGGGGGTCCAAATATTGTGCTTAGGGCAACAGCTTGAGTACTACTTCATAGACTCAAAAAGAATTTGATGGTTCTCGTTTTCTACTTACATATCAAAACAGACAAATGGAACGTCATTTGTCAGCTACACGATACAACAAGACACTCTTTCTAAGATGTTTTATTTATGCTCTAAGTGTGGCATTGGGGAATATATCTCATGTTACAAAGGGTAATGTTTTGAATGTAGTACCTGTTAAAAAGTGCAATGTCATGAATGTGTATCTCACATTGAAAGGGAAATCAAGTTGGTAGCAAATAACCCAGCTCATTTAGAGGTTAGCAACATAAATAATGGAATCACTAATCAAAACAATTTTCAAAAATAACTGAAAATGCATGTTTCTACAGTTAGCAGCCTACATAGAAATGAATTGCATCATACTTGACTATTTCATATTTGCTCCGTGTGACCCACTTGAGTCTGCACTTGTCAAAGAAAAAGGAAAGATGCATTGACCAGATAGCTCTTTCTATTGACAAAACTATAGCATAAACACATGTGCGTAATTCACACAAAAAAAAAAAACTAGAAACTATTCAGAAATTGACATATTCGCCAATCTGGAATTACCAAACATGGGTCAGCCAGCATTACTACAAAGAGCATATTTTTTAAGAATAAACCACAGAGGGAATTTCTCACATCTTTTTTAAGAATAAACTGCAGAGGGAATTCCTCTCTAGAATCCAATCAAACAGATTCTATTTCATAATGGCAAAGACTAGTGTTAAGGTACATGCCTGAGTCCACTCGAGTGAGTAACTCAGTCTCGCCCAATGGGTGAGGCCATGTTACCCTGAGTTGTGTGTACAACTCGGGGTACATTAAAAAAAATCAAGAAGTCCAGAAATTTGTAAGAAATATGGGATTGTTCAGCAAAAATTTTTATATATTTTGGATTTTTGCCAAAGATTGGTGAGTTTTTTTTTGCAAGATCCCTATTTTTATTTCTTTTTTCATTTTTTTAAAATGTCCCCAACTATAATCAATTTTCTTAAAACCGCTTTTGCGGTACCTTTTTAACCTTCTTTGGAGTTTTTAAGGTTGTTTTTGGTTTTATTTAACTTTTAGTAGCTTCATGTTTTAGTTTTCAAGTTTTGTATTCATCTAGCGCTTTTGGCTTTTTATGGAACTCCAACTCGGCCAAGTACCTCGCCTCAGCCAAGGCGAGTTACTAAGCATGCTAATGCCAGCATTACTGAAAAGAATCCAATCAAACCAATTCAATATCATAATGATAAATACCAATAAGCAGGGATTCAAGAAATAATCCATTCCAATTAATCAATAATAAAAAAGCAATTCTTTTCTCTTTCTGATAGTCCTGCAAACAAGAAAACTCGGCCATATCTACAAAAGCCAAGAAACTATAGCTCGTCAAATAAGTCCTAAATCATCCTACAATACATTAAACGAGACAAATTCTACTATCCCCACTAAAAACCAAATTATGTTAACTCCCCTAACAAGTTTTCTCAAGCATTCTACACTCATTAACCAAGAACAAACAAAACAAATAGCACAAAAAATTAGCAGAATTTCCACAAATTAATCATCTTCTTTCTCACAAAACCGATAACAAGGCAACAATTGCCCCCCTCTGTACGCATGTTTACTTTCCAACAAGAACAAAATACCAACTACACAAACCTAGAGAAAGATTCAAAAGGACGTAAAAGAAGAAAAATAATAAATGCATACTCTGCAAGAAACTTGCGAATGGGACTGAAGTGCTCGCTCTGCAACTCCATGAGATGCGGCACGAACTCCACAAGTAAAGTGGGGTCTCTGTAAACCACGATCTCTTGGAGCTGCCTCAATGGCTCCAGCTTGGAAGGAATCTCGATCGAGAACTTGGCGGAGTTGAAGAGAGAGAGGGCCTTGTCCCTAGGACAAGAGGCCATGACGCCGACCATTGAAGACCCCCTAGGGATTGAGAGAGGCCTGCGAGTTGGTTCAAGTGTTTCTCTCTCTATCTTGTCAAACAAAAAAAAAGTCTCTCTCCCTCTGGCTTGGTTTTTTCCGCATAAAAGGGCAAATATAGAGATGGACAGAGAGGGAGGGGCGTTTAGGTTTGTAGAGAGACAGAGAGGCGTTTAGGTTTGCAGAGAGAGAGAGGCGGTTTCGTTGGTTTTCGGCGATCCATTGACATTGGTCGACGGAGAACTGATGAGAGAGAAAGTGCTTGGGAGTTGAGAGAGAAACTTTGTAGAGAGTGAGAGGAGAAAACTAAGCGATTAATAGGACAGATGATATGACCATACAAATGCTAATGCTTGATAACGAGCGAAGGAGGTCCCATTCTCTGCCGTTTGTATGGACACGTTTGTATAGAGCCTACGCTCTAAACAATCAAATTAGAGCCTACCTTCAAACAATGTGGAGAAATGTGGTTTCAATGCTATTGTGATAGCTTTAAAATATATTTTCATTTTTATTTACAAAGTTTAAAGAACATATTTATAAAACTTTGAAAATTTTAAAAATTGACAGTATAAAAATGTGTTATAAAATACACTATTTTCAAATTTTGAAATCTATTTTTTTATGATCAATTTGTGGATATTTGGCCATCAAAACGACCTTTTTTTGGTGAAATTTTTGAGGTAAGCTTTAATTTGATTGTTTAGAGCCTCGACTCTCTATAAACTTTTCCCTTCTCTATATCAGTGGCTATTTATTTTTGTAACATCGATCAAGGATATAGCACTTAGCATTGTTATAATTTAGAAAAAAGCTCATATAAGGTTGTAACTTTAAAATATAGAATTAAGGTGTGCCTAAAAAATCCATTGTAAAATATTGTTTTGGAGTTGAAAAACCCTCTAATTTATACTCAACATTGAGAAGGATGAATATGAGAGGAAAAAAAAGATTTTGTGTCTCAAAAAATAGTGCATTTTGATTTGAACTATTTTTTTAGTCTAAAAATTTATAATTAGGTATGAAAGTGGATTCTCAAACCATCCTAACAAATTTTGACATCAAAAAGTACATCTTATGATAAATTTTGGTGGGGCACTTATTATAGGGTATTTTTTATGAACTTGCATTCCCGACGCAAAATAAGGAAGTAGCAAGTCGTGATCCGGGTCTAGGAGTATAGAAACACTCTTGGACTATGGAAACACTGAAAGAATTAGCCCAGATTTTGAAAGTTTTGGAATAGCTTCAAACTTCAGAAGAGGTAGTAATTCACTCCCAAGTGAAACTTGCCAAGTTTCAGCCCGATCCGACAAGTTTAAGATATACCTGATTGAAATATGGATCACAAATCCAGTTCCTATCATACTGAAAAAAACCTCATAATTGTAGCCCTATTATTGAAACCTCACATAAGCACCAGACCACTTCTATTGGATCCGGAACGTCAAAAACCCTCATGATATCAACTCTTGTAACCAGCTTACTAAAAATATGGGGGTTTACACTATTATGGTGAGACTACAGGGGACCACTTTCTCATTTTTGGAAATTGCACCAATTGATTTGAGGACTGAAATTAGAACGGTCATAACTCACTCATTTTAATCCCGATTGAGCCCAAAATTTGACACAATTAGAGCTAATCAATCCGCACATTTTTTATATAAGGCTCAGCTCATGGCATTGCACAAAACGATAGAATTTTTTTAAAAAAAATGAGTTAAAAAATTTATGTGTTGTAGAATTTTCAAAAGACAAATATGAGTTTGATCACATGGCCATATCTTGAGATCCCAACATCGGATCATCTTGAAAAGGCCCATTGAGACCGTGAGACAAAGGGAAATGTTATGGGGTAAAATTTGCGCAAGATTGAAGACCAGATGATACTTAATTTCAAGTTTAAAGTGGCAAGTTTTTTGGTTTTTGGAATCTGATTTTCTGGTGACCTCCCTAATTTGGAAAGTGATTGACCGACAACCAAATCGGATGATTTTTATTGCAAAATGATCATGACAGAGTTCCCTTCGATTTGTGATAAAAAAGAAGACTAAAGATGGGATGGATTCTTCTACTTCGATGATCGAAATTTCAAAAGTTCTTGAACTTAACTAAATTTTGGGATTGACATCGAAATTCCGAATCAAGCTCAATAATGCACATCAAAATGTTCGTGATGATGAAAGCAGCAATTCTACGGTATTTGATCATCCAAATTGTCACCAAAAAGATCCGAGAAAAGCTCCCAAATGATGACTGTGGCACGGGCCTTTTTCGAGAGGATTAATTCGCCATTTCCCACTTTCTACATAGGGCTATTTTGGTCATTTTTTTAAAAAAAGGATTTTACTTTTAGTTGTAATTTTAGTAACTTTGAGCAACTTTTGGATATCCACCCATGTTTAGTGGATGTCTATATAAGCCTTTTAATTCATTTTTGTAAGGAGGTTGGCAAATTTTGAATAAAGTGAGTTGAAGTTAGGAGAGCGGAGGTGTTTATTGAGCCTTATTGAAAACCATTAATCCTTGAGAGAGAGGAGAGAGAAAACTTTACATCTACCCCTCTCCCATACTCTTCACTTCGATGCACTCTACACTATACACCACTCCTCACTTCCATACACCATACCTACCTATATACCATTCCTACTCATACACCATACCCATAATTATACACCATACACTTATCCATACCCATACACCATACCTATGCCTATATACCATAAACATATCCATACCCATATCCATACCCATACCTATCTATAGTCATACCCATACCCATCCATACCTAGTCCCTACACTCTACCACCTCCTTTCAAGGCTCCGGTCTTCCTTCATCTAGGTGTCGGTATCCCTTCATTTAGGTACCAGTCTCTACTTTATCTCTCGTATCTCTCCCTTCTCCCTCTACATTTTCCTGCTTATTTATCCTTTTACTTTCTCTCTACTTTCTCTCTCTCACTCTCTTTTCCCTAATTTCTCCTATTTCTCTCTCTATCTCTTAGGCACACAACTCCAAACGTCGGTCTCTCTTTCTGTCTCTCTATTTCTCTTTCTTTCCTCTCTCATCATTGTCTCTCTCCTCTCTTTCTCTCTCTCTCTCAGGCAATGGCAGGGCTGCTGCCCTCTTTTCACTCTCTCTGCACTCACTCTCTCACCCTTTTCTCTCTTGGGCCTACGGCCCCCATCTTGTCGATCTCTCTCCCTCTCTTTCTCTCTCATTTTTCTCTCCTCCTTTCTCTTATTCAAATCTTACTCTCTCTCTCTCCATCATGGGACTGTGGCTCTGTCACTGTCCCTCTTTTCTCTCTCACTATCTCTCTCTCCCCCCTTGTGTCCCCTCTTCTCTCTCCCTTCTCTCTCTCTCCCCTTGTCCCCTCTTCTCTCTCCTTTCTCTTTTTTTCCTCCCTTCTCTCTTTCCTCCATTCTCTCTCTCTCTCCGACCCTCATGAGGCAGCAACACCCTTTTTTATTTTCTTCTTCTCTCCCTTCTTTATATCTCTCTCTTGAAAGAAGCGCTTTATGTGATCTAACTAGAATATACATATTTCAATTTTTACTATTTGTTTTTTCTTCACGGCTTAGATCAATTACAAGTAGCCTTTTTACAATAAATTAACTCAAAAGAAATAAATCAAGGATCTTGAAACTTGATGCCACTATAAAATTTTTCTTTCAATAATTAAGAAAGACACTTACTATGCTTGGGAATAATAAGAGACACAAAAGAAATATGACAAAAAATCAAAAACGTGTCAAAGATTACCTCAACTAGGCTTCTTACCCCCCATATTGAGTCACATCCTTCCGATAGTGCGGAATCAATGGGCAACCTCTAATCTCAAGTATGGGAAAGCAAGTTTAGTCTAAACCCTCCAACAGAACATGACCTCCTCAAAATCTCAAACTAAGATTGAACCATTTGATAACCTAGTTGAGAGATAACATCTCTTATTTATAACCCAAACCCTTTAGGCCAAAAGATGGCAAGCTGAGAGAGAGAGAGATCGACCTAAATGGGGTGTGCCCCCCTTACTAGAGAGAGAGAGAGAGAGAGAGATCTAGCAGAGGTGGGGTGTGCCCCTTTCAAAACTTAGAGGGGGATAGAGACTTTCTTAAGTGGGGTGTGCCCCCTATGTTAGAAAGAGAGAATTATGAAAAAGATGGGAGAAAGTTTCTTGTGTAAAGAATATGGGAGAGGGCATCTCTATTTATAGAGCTTCAAAAGGTTTAGGGTTTTCCATGGATTGCATCTTCTTGGGAGATTGAATATGCATCATTGATCTTGGATGATTTGTGGGGCGAAAGATATGAACGTTCTATTTCATAGATAGGTCATCAAAATCATATGTAAGGTGCTAAAACCTTTATTACTCATGTCCTAAACCATTTTACCATCAATTAATTTAAAAATATCTTCAATAATATTATCTTTTCTTATTTCAAGCATAAACCTTCTCACACTCCTTAATTTGATTTCAAAGCTCCTTACACTCAAAGCTTACCAAAACTTAAGATGGCTTCGCCCTCAAGCGAAGAGCTTGATCTCATGAAAATGGAAAGATCCTTAACGTGGGGCATGCCACCCTAGGTGGCGCTTTATGGGCCCCACCCCCATTGACATGGTGGGTCCATTTAGCTTATTGGGCCTCCCATGCAATATTGAAATATTTATAATTTAAAAAATTCATAAAAATGATTTTGAATAAATAAATCAATTTAAGATCAATAACTCTATTTTTATAAATCCAAATTTGATAAATACAATACCCAGAGATTCATAAAAATTCAAATAAAAATTCTAAAAATTATATATCATTCAAACAAACATAATTAAAATTCATTTAATGGGAAAATGATCCAAATGGTATAGGAATAAATAAATAAACATTAGGGCACTCTACCTAATGTTGCCTATGGCCCACAGTCCATGCATGAGTTTATTAGTGGGTTACTAAAGTCTAACCAAGAGGTAATGGGTCGTAGTTCCAGTATTTGGATTTTAGGTTCTCCCCTAAAGACGTATCAAAGTCACTTAGACCTGATGCAACCATAGTTCCATGGTGCATAGGGGTAATCTCACACACATACATAAGCTTCACCCTGAAAGGTGATTCTCTTTTCCGAAAGGACTATCATATGCGTATGTTGTGTGATGGTACGTAGATGAGGCTTTGGCCCCCGTCTCTAAATGTCATTATCACACACCACACAATCCATCAGCTTACTCATCCGGGTATACTCCGATCTCATCAATGATGGCCCATTATAACCCTTATAGGATTAATCTCTATTCTTAGGTAACATGAGTTTTTCCCAACGGGCTAGTCTAGCACGAAAAAAGTCTGATATCAACAAATATTGTTTGCTTAGTACGGTTCACACAGGATCATACTCCCACTAAATTCAAGTTTCATTATATAAATTTTTTTATTACAAGCACTCATAAGGTCTTTAATGACCACATATATCCAACATCTATCTCTCTCTCTCTCTCTCTCTCTCTCTCTCTCACTTGGGCATGCGGCCCTCCATCCTGCAGATCTCTCTTCCTATCTTTGTCTCTCGTTTTCTCTCCTCCTTTCTCTCTCCCTCTTTTTCTGTCGTCACTCTCTCTCTCTCCCTCTTTTCACTCTCTTTTTCTCTCTCCTCACTCACTTCCTCTCTCTCTCTCCCCCTCTTTTCACTCTCTCTTTTTCTCTCCCTCACTTGTCCTCATATCTCTTTCACCCTTTCTCCGATAAATCTTTCTCTTTCTCATCTTATATCTCTCTCTCTCCCTCTCTCCCTCCCTTCCCTATCTCTCGCCTTCTCTATCTTTCCATATATCTCTCTCTCTCCTATCCCCCATTCTCTCCACTCTCTCTTTCTCTCCTCTATCTTTTCTCTTTTCAATTCATTCTCCCTTTCTCTCTCTATCTCGTCTCGCTCTTCTTCTTTCTTACTTTTTCCTTTCATCACTTTCTTCATTCTTCACACCTCTACCCCCATCTTTATTCATTTTTGTTTCTTTCATCAAGAGATCTACTCACCCTCTATATTTTTTAAGGATCTCTACTCACCCTCATTTTATTTTATTTTTTGAAAATATAAAACTCTCTCTCTTTTCTAAGCTTTCATCCTTTATTTACAAATCTTCGTTTTACTTCTTAAAACTCTTCTACTCTCTTTTTTTTGAAACTCTCACATCATTTATTTGCCCATTTAACTCTTATCTTTACGACGCATTTACACTAACTTCACTAGGTTTTAATATTTCTAAAGATTACCCCTTCCATTCATTATCATTCATCATTCATGCACACATAAAGTTCTCATTTATTTTATTACCATCATGCATGAGGGGCTCCTCGGAAACGATTTGCAATGGGTTTAACCCTCAAGACTCCTTTTTCTTAATCCTTCAGGTTACCTCGATCACAAGTCGAGTATCTTTTCTCTGTCATCCGGTAATACCTCTTGAGAGAGGTGATGCCAGAAGGCTACCCATTTTTCATCAACCTCTTTTTAATATTTTTCCATCTTTTTAGTTATTTGTTGCCCATTTTTCAAGACAAACTTCCATTTGTTTTATACCATATTTATCTTCTCTCTCTTTGAACCTTTTAACCCATAAACACAAACCTTTTAACCCATAAACACAACCCCCACCTCTCAAACCTCGCATACCTAATTGGAGACAAGCTAAGGGACACCTCTCAAAAGCCATAGACAAGTGTGTTTATGGTGATGTGAGTAAAGTGAGGGAGCCGAATTCAAACCACACTGCAATGATAGTCGGAGGGCCTTTTAAGTGATCTAAGAGGGCGAATCACTCGGACGCATCCCCTGAACCCAACCGGTGAGGTAGGTGCTCGAGCTCTTTCTAACCGACCAAAATCTCTGTTGTGTTGTTTCCTATTTGCACTTCACTCACACACACACATGTGTGCATGGGCCCCGCTATTGTTCGAGAGATGATTCTTCCGATTGGCTCAACCATATCGGGTCGACCTGGGATGATGAGAAATCAGGCCCAACCAGCACCTTAATGTGATTACTTAAGGTTGCAATCTTATGCAGACCACACCCATCAATTTAAGGTTGGTGAAGCTCTAGGTAGAGACAAAACAAGGCTAGTGGCAAAAGGATATAAACATAAAGAACGAATCTACCTTTTTCAGATGTTTCCGTTTGTGGAAAAATTCACATTTGCTAGAGTGATGATGACTAAAAGCTGTGATTTATAATTTAGAGATACATCAAATGGACATAAAGGCAACCTCCACAAAACAAGGCTTGTGGTACTAGGATATAAACAGAAGAGCGAATCTACTTTTTTTTGGACATTTCCGTTTGTGGCAAAATTCACATTTACTAGAGTGATGATGACTAAAAGTTGTGATTTATAATCTAGACATAGATCAAATGGACATAAAGGCAACCTCCCTTAACTGCAACTCAAAGGAAGAAATATACAAAGGTAAAACCGGAGGCTATATTGAGCAGGGGAAGAAGGAAAAGCTTGTATACTTACTAAGTCCTTAAACAAGCTGCTTGATGAAGGTACAAGAAGTTCAAAATGGAGACGATAAAGTTTGCTTTCAAATTTAATAAAATTTGAAAATTTATTAAGGTAAGGTAACTGCAATCTCAATTTTGGCCATCACATTATATGGAGATGATATGTTTTGATCTGTGGGTCATCCTACGTATGATTGAAACCAAAGTCCTCTCGAAACAAGCCTTTCACATAAAAATGCTTAGCCAATTGATGTGATCTTAAAAGTTATAAAGAACGAAAGAAAACTTAGTCTCAATCAATCTTATTATATCGAAATGATATTAAGGAAATTCAACCATCTTTGGCATAACATAGGGATGCTACTGTAGATCCACATAATAAATTGGTTTGTAATAAAAATGATTTTGCAGCTCAAAAAGAGCGTGCAAGAATCATAAGAAGTTTAATATTTGTAATGAATTGCATAAGGCCTAATATTGCATATAGAGCGGATAAATTTAGTAAATTTAGTAGTAATTAATGATATAAGAATTTGAGAGATATAAAAACCATAAACCCTAAATGGTGTCGGTCAATATGCATATCATTAATGGAGTCATAGTACACTATGATGTATCTAGTATCAAATCAATTAATATGAATGAGGAGATCCATAAGCAAATACATTTTATTAAAATTCCTATAAAGTTGGTAATTATGCATTGCGAAAAGAAGGTAGCATGCATATTGACAAGCATAAGAGATTTAATGACAAGTTTGAACACATCACAATGAAGTATAATCATATTTGCAAACTAGTTAAGAGAGGGATATTGGTCTTGGCACTTATTCTAACTGGTTAAATGCTAGCATATTCCCTTACCAAAGGTTTGTATTGGTAAGAACATATGGAAAACAATGAGAGGAATAAAATTGTTACCGATATAAATGACATCATCCTGAATGTGTCATGTTCTTTACTTTATCAAGTTTAAAGGAAAAACCAGTCACTAACATATCAAGTTACAACTGTAACAAGGGGTTACAATTCGAGTACGATCTTGATTTATTAGTAAGAAGTAAGAGATTGTAGTTAGTAACAAAATCGCATTCATAAAGTTAAAGTGCCTTACATCTTATTAATTGAGAGGTTAGGTTAATCCTTTTACATAAGGGTAATTTGGGCCTTCGTTAGGATATATTTTTGAGGAGGTACACGACTGAAACGAAAATTAATAAATAAGGTAAAATTTTAAAATTTGCGCCACTTACAAAATACAAATGTGTATTTTTTTTTCAGCTATTTGATTTGAATGGATGATTGAGCTAGTTTCAAATAATGTCTTACACAAATAATGTTTTATGAAGTATTTTTAGTTTTCTACAAATTTGTTTTGTATGACATTTATTGTAACACTCAAATTAGATGGCAAGGAACATGGTTCACATATGATCTATATGAGGGTAGTACTACATATAAAGTTTTCTCAATGAATCTTCTAAGGGTGCAGTTTGTATAGAGCCGAGGCTCTAAACAAACAAAGTAAAGCGTACCTTCAAAGAGTATTAAGAAATGTGGTTTTAATACAGAAAATCTTTGTTTCATCGTTAATTATAAAATTTAAAGCTTAAAAAATAGCGTAGATCTAGCAGATCTATGAAAACTTGAAAATCTTGGAAATTGACGGTCTAAAATGCGTTACAAGTTGCACCATTTCTAAAACTTGAAATCGATTTTTTTTCTCATGTTTATGCATCTTGATGTCGAGATGATGAATTTGAAGATATATGGGCATCAAAATAACCTCTTCTAGTGAAATTTTTGAGGTGAGCTCTAATTTGATTGTTTAGAAACTGTCTATATAAACTTTTTCCGTCTTCTAATGTTAATTGGATGGAATAAGGGGTCCAGACTCCAGACCCGTTAAGCGATATTTTTGCACTTGGGATGAGTTTATGAGGGGTGTTGCCTTTGGATAAGAAAAAATTCCTCTAATTTTTCTTGCCCCTATGATGTGTGGGCCTTGCCAGTAATACCCTTGTTGGGCCTATGATGTGTGTGCCTTGCCAGTAATACCCTTGTTGGGCCTTCCAGATCACAACATGGGCCCATATAATCTTCCTAGGGCCTAATATCATATAATCTTTCTAGGACCTAATATTATGGCTACCACTGGTATTTCATATGGGCACCGCACCACGGTCCCATATAATCTTTCTAGGGCCTAATGTTATGGCTACCCCTGGTATTTCGTATGGGTACCGCATCTTTAAGAACCATGATTTTGGGTATGGATGAAATATGGTATTTAATAAAACAAAAGAAAATGGCCGAAAATGAAAAAGGGCAATCAATTTTGGAGGGTGATTGAAGTGTCTAGGAGCTCAAATTTTAATTTTATTTTGAAAGTAAACATTGGTATTTTGTAAAAGGGTGCAGTTTGTATAGAGCTAAGGCTCTAAACAATCAAATTTGAGCCCACCTTCAAATAGTATCAAGAAATATGGTTTCAGTGTCGAAAAGTTTTGTGATAGCCTTAAATTATATTTTCATTTTTAGTTATAAAATTTAAAGCTTAAAAAATAGTGTAGATCGATCAGATCTATAAAAACTTGAAAATCTTAAAAAGTGATGGTCGAAAAATGCGTTACAAGATGTCCTATGTCCAAAACTTGAAATTCATTTTTTTCTCATGTCCATGCATCTTGATGTCGAGATTGTTAATTTGATGATATTCGGGCATCAAAACGACCTATTCTAATGAATGTTTTGAAGTAGGCTCTAATTTGATTATTTAGAGCCTAGGGTATATATGAACTTTTCCCTTTTTTAAATGGTCCAGCTGACCTTAAATAGTTGGGGGAACTCTGATAGTGATGACACGTTTCTTACATGGACTCAAAAAATCCTCCTAGGTGGTTCCTTCGCCTGAGGGAGCAAGTGTACAACATTCTCTCGCAGGAGCATGCCATTCAAAATAGAGGTGTAAACCTCATCTCAAAATTTATCAATAATACCATCAGCATATACTATACACACCTCAAAATTTACCAATAATATGCATCACTAGACATTCCTCATGATATAAATCTGTGCATACTAATAATAAAGCCAAAAGATTCCATGTTCGTATAGGAGCATATTGTTCATTTAAGAGAAAGAGAGAGTTTGGGCACATTGAGAGAGAGAGAGAGAGAGAGAGATTGGGAATAGAGAGAGGGAGATCGAGAGTTTGGGATTTTAGAGAGAGTTTGGACAAAGATCTCGTTGAGAGAGAGTTTGGGATTTCGCAGAGAGTGAGAGTTTGGGTAGAGAGAGAGTTTGATTTATGTAGAGAGAGAAATGAGAGTTTGGAGAGATACAAAACTTTCATAGAGAACAATGAACATTTTGGTAGAGAGAGTGGAGAAACCCTAAAAGGAAAAGTTTTTGTACTTCCTATACATCATATAAGATATATTTCCGAGCCAGCCGTCCATTTTAGATCAATTAAGCTAGTCATCTGCTATGGATTCAACGTCTCAAAGTTTTTTTTTTTTTAGCAAATTGTATGAATATGAAATTTGATACGTGACATCTTCTCGATGGGGCAAACTTATAAAAAATATTAAAAAGAATTTTTTGATAAAATATAATAACTAAAATACCTCATTGAAATTTTTAAGGATATTTTGGTCGTTATATTTTATTGATAATATTATTTTAATATTTATTTTATAAGTGTGAGTTTTGTATAAAAAATCCAAAAATAAAATAGTGTAGAGACGTGACATTGTGATCTGAGCCATCTCATGAATAAAAAACAGCCTATAAGTTTTGGGATTGTATACAATGAGACCGTTTACTTTTGAAATAGGGAGGTCACAATTAATTACAACTATCTGATGTGATATCTGATAGCTTGGATGTGTCAAAAAGTTCAAAAAAAATTCTTTAGACTTTGAGCTTGATCAATAAAATAAATACAACCACCTAATTTCGCATCCAATGGTCAATATTAATAGCAACCATTATGTAGAAAATGTCAAAGGTCTCATTTTATACTTTACCATAAGTTTTATGCTATCCCAGCCCCTTATTTGTTAAAATTCAAATATCTTCCCATTGTATCTGACGCCCCACCCAGGCAAGTTAAGAAAAACCAGAAAGGAAATACGAATGAAGATGGGTGGCATGAACTTGGCCTGAACCAGAAAGAAAATCTGACCAAGAAATTGCAGTTGTTCTCTTGTCTCTAACAATATTTTTTAAACGTCTTACTCCTCTCTCTAAGCCCTATTTCGCTTTCTAGCAATCTTTCAACCACTTACCCATCTATCTATTTTTTTATCCACTTACCCTCTATCTCTCAGATCACTATTAGCAATCTTCTTTAAACCTCTTATCCCTCTTCTTCTAACATTTTTTTGAACCTCTTACATCCATCGCATAAGAACGAAAATCAAGAAATAAAAATCAAGTGAGAGATAAGGTGGTTCTACTAAATTTTGTTATAATGATGCTTCTGTTTCTTACTCTGATAAATTTGATAATCTTATGCTCATCCTCTTTTCGGCTCTCCATGTAGAATCGATTCACACAGGTTATATGTAAATCATGGCATAAGCTTCTCTAATTTTTCAAAATCCTCTCTCTGTATATATCGAAATAACTGCTTCTTGACACATTTGCCTTTGTATACATCGAAATAGCTTCTCCTGGACACATTTGTCTCTGTATACATCAAAATAGCTTTTCCTTCACACATTTGGCTTTGTATACATCGAAATAACTTCTCCTTACTTTATTTAAAAAATATTTGAATGAATCTCTCATGGCACCCTCTAGAAAGAGAGATGGTTTTCCAAAGGATAATCCCCGAATTTTATTTAAAAATATTTGAATATCTCCACGTTTATGTACACTCTGGGAGGGAATTTTTTAAATTTTAATCTCTGGTAGAAGATAACATTTGTGTGTAATCATTGCTAGTGGTTTGTTACGAGAATTGTAGATAGGGAGAATGGTTTGTTACCAGAATTGTAGATAGGGAGAAAATAACATGTATAATCCTGTAACTAAGAAGCACATCACTCTTCCAATATCTTATAGAAGACCTTGGTTATTATGAGCTTGAAATTAAAGCATTTTATTTTGATCATATCCAATATCTTATGGAAGATTTTGGTTATTGTGAGCTTGAAATCAAAGTATTTTATTTTGATCATTTTAATCAGATATTTAAAATAGTAGTTGAGATTAAAGCAATTTATTTTAATCATTTTAATAAGACATTTAAAATATTAGTTGAGATTAAAGCATTTTATTTTGATCATTGTAATCAGACATTTAAGATATTAGTTGAGAAATTTGGTGAGCGGATGCTATTCAGTTCATCCACTCGTCATTGGAAACATGTTAAAAGCTTGTTATCACCCACTGATTCCGTTAGTTCCTGGGAACATGTTAAAAGTTTTCTATCATGAATGTTTTAAAAAACGGTCCACTTGGCGCCTAGGCGGCCTGGACCAAAAATCCGCTTGCTTAGACCCAAGTGGCCCTGCACGAGCGGATGTACCTGGTAGGCACCCGAAGTTTTCTATCACTAATGTTTTAAAAAATGGTCCACTTGGCAACTAGGCAGCCTGGACCAAAAATCCGCCTGCTTAGACCCAAGTGGCCCTACACGGGCGGATGTACCTAGGTAAGCACCCGAAGTTTTCTATCACTAATGTTTTAAAAAACGGTCCACTTGGCGCCTAAGCGACTTGGACCAAAACTCCGTCCGTTTAAACCAAAGTGTCCCTACACGAGCGGATGTACCTGGGTAGGCACCTAGGTAAGCGCCCGGGTGCCTGCACGCCAAGCGGGCACCTAGGCAAGTGCCTTGGTGCCAGGTGCCTAGGCAGGTGAGGCAGGCACCTGGACGCTTAGGCAGGTGAGGCAAGCGCCTTGGCACCTAAACAGGTGAGGCAGGTGCTTGGGCGCCTAGGCAAGTGAGGCAGCAACATGGGCACCTAGGCAGGTGAGGCAGGCGCCTCGGTTCCAGGCGCCCCCCCATTCATGTAACCCATACCTTTTTTTGACTTGTGTTGGCAGAGGAAATTCATGCAACCCGTCCGACAAGGCAGGTGAGGTAGGACCTGAGTAAATTCATGCAACCCGTCCGACATCTTTTCTTGACTTGTGCAACCTACACCTTTTCATGTGAAGAATTTGTTCCAAATTATGCGTCTTCAAATCAATGGCACCAAGAGCCAGGCACGCAAATGGAACAAACGGAATCAATGGGTGATAGACAAGGCTTCAAAAAACGCTATACGACCTACCGGCGCTTAGCGCCTAGGCGGGTCTCCAAAACTTTGGGCGCCCCATAGTTTTAAGAAAACGAGAAACGCCTTACGTCCTTGGGCGTCCGACCAAGTACATTTGCCTCGTGCCCCTGGCACCAAGGCGCATGGCGCCTGGCACCCGCTTGGCGCCCAGATACTTTCCTATAAGTTTTATGCTATCACAACCCCTTATTTGTTAAAATTAAAAAATATTTTCATTGTATCCCGACAACCCCACCCAGATCAAAAATATTTTCATTGTATCCCGACAACCCCACCCAGACCAAGTCAACAAAACCAGAAAGGAAATACCAATGAAGATGGGTGGCGTGAACTTGGCCTGAACCAGAAAGAAAATACACCAAATAATTGCAGCTGTTCTCTTGTCTTTAATAATCTTCTTTAAACGTCTTACCCCTCTCTCTAAGCTCTATCTCTCTTTCTAACCATCTTTCAACCACTTATCCCTCTACCTCTCTATTTCTTATATCACCCTAGCAATTTTTTTTAAACCTAGTGTCCCTCTTCTTCTAACATTCTTCTTTGAACCTCTTACAACTATAGCAGAAGGACGAAAAACAAGAAAGAGATAGGGTGGTTCTAATAAAATTTGTTGTAATGATGCTTCTGTTTCTTACTCTGATAAACTTGATAATCTTATTCACATCCTTTTTTCAACTCTCCATGTAGAATTGATTCACACACTTGATAATCTTATTCACATCCTTTTTTCAACTCTCCATGTAGAATTGATTCACACAGGTTTAAATATGTGTAAATCATGGCACAAACTTCTCTAATTTTTCGAAATCCTCCCTTTCTTCCACCCTGCCTTCTGTTCGTTCCATTTGCATGTCTAGCTCTTGGTGCCATTGATTTGAAGACGCATAATTTGGAATAAATTCCTCGCACAAGTTAGGAAAAGGTGTGGGTTAGGTGAATGTCCTCTGTCAGTACAAGTCAGGAAAAGGTATGGGTTACATGAATGGGATGATTGCATGAATTTCCTCTACCAGCACAAGACAGGAAAAAGTGTGGGTTGTCCTCTGCTAGCACAAGTTAGGAAAAGGTGTGGATTGTCCTCTGCCAGCACAAGTCAAGAAAAGGTGTGGGTTGTCCTTTGCCAGCACAAGTTAGAAAAAGGTGCGGGTTACATGAATGGGACGGATTGCATGAATTTCCTCTGCCAGTACGAGTCAAGAAAAGGTGTGGGTTGTACTCTACCAGCACAAGTCAGGAAAAGGTGTGGGTTGTCCTCTGCTAGCACAAAGTCACGAAAAGGTGTGGGTTACATGAATGTTACGGGTTGCATGAATGTCCTTTTCCAGCACAAGTCAGGAAAAGTGTGGATTACATGAATGGGACGATTGAGTGTGCTTGACAAGTCAGGAAAACTTCTTAGTTTCTTTTGAATCTTTCATCATGTTAGAAGTGAATGTGAATTTTGTCATAATTTTTTTTGAGGATATCCAATGTATTAAAAAACGGTTCACATGTTAGAAGTGAATGTGAAATTTGTCAGAATGTTTTTTGAGGATATGATATCTCATTAGTCAATTTTCTCTTTTTTCCCCTCTCTATCTGCAATACCTCACTAGTTATGCTAATGAATGAGTAAATAATTTGTGGATGCAATTTAGTGTGTCAAACGTTTTATTATCATGTCCATCCACACTAATTTAATGTTTGTGCACATTACGTATGCGTGTACGTGGCTTAAGTGTATAGATATAATTCAAACATTTTAGACCATGATTAGGTCATTCACTTGTAAGGAGTTTAGTTATTTTGTATGTAAATCTAACTATAGTGAATCAATTCATAGTTAAAAGCTGCTAAGATCATACATCCATAAGTGGAAGCACCCAATAATGCAAAAGTTGGGAGTGTTATTTCTTACTTTTATCAATCAACTGATGCATTCTCAAAAATAAAATTGCAATAGACACAATAAGTTTGTCCTGCATTTTGTATTAGGTAGGTGCTGTTATGGACTTATTTGTTTTCAGTTCAATAACTGAGACAAGGTTCAGAGCTTTCTTGTGAAAATCATCAGCCGATGTGCATGTTGAATATGCCATTCTTAAGGTATGTAAATGATTCATTAGTACGTTTCTGCAGCCACATGCAATCATACCAAGTATTTGGTCCTATGTCAAGGCTGCCCAATATCCATCAAGACTTGACCACCCTTGATGAAAGTCATTACAAAGAGATCGCGTGAGGATTATGAATATAGAGCAACATATTTGAGGAATTGAAGAATAAAAAATAGAGTAAGTAGGTTAAAAGTTAGGATGGAGGATGGAGAGTAACAAATGGGATGGATACTTTTTGTCTGCTTAGTTTCAATTTTGCTATTCTACTGGTGCTGATTGGGTTTTTGACATTCTATGGGTGACTTATGGGTAAAAAATACATATTTTTATCTAGTAAGAGATAGATATGGCCCAGTCACAATGAATGTGGTCCATAATAAGAGATTTTTATACTCAACAATTTGAAATAATATGGTCTAAGAAGAATATGGGTGAATCTTCCCAATATATTCTGAGGTATTAGTGTTCACTCTTGGATCATCGGCACTATATCATTTCTCACTATTTCTATCCATGTTGTTTAGGTCTTCCCCTTGTCCCTTTAGAACCTTACATTTGAACCAAATCACACATTCTAACCGATGTTGTATTGGGTCTACGCTGCACATATCCAGCACACCTAAGTCTAGTTTCCGTTATCTTATCGCTTGTTGAAGCCACACGTAGGTTCCTTTCAATGTATTCATTCTGAGTTCTATCATTTCTTGTCTTGCCACTCATAATTAGTATACAAGATTCGAGAAGTTCAGAATGTCATGCTGTTATTTAATTTTTTTGAGGCCCTTGTAGAAGGATCTGAAACATACAGGTCGGTACATATATGCATATGCATATATTCTGGTAGGAATTATCACATATGCTTGCATGTGTAGTTACCATATACATTATATGCACATGCGGATCTGTAGATATATCAGCATATGTATATGTAATACATGCTCATGAGTGTTATAAAGAAAACATAATTATCTGTACAACAACAACAATCAAATGATGTGTATACAAGTCATCTGGGTGTATAAATTGATGGGATATCGCGACAAAACTAGATGGCTTCTTCAGTTAAATGTGTCCAATATAGGATACTGTCTACTAACATCTTGTAATGAATATCGAGCTAGGGAAAACAAAATGCCTCACCTTTCATCTATGCGACATGCTCCTTGGTATGTCTTAGGTCTTGTGTAAACCTAATATTAAGTTCCTCCAGGTAAATGTATCTATAGGTCCAACAAGATGAGGGTTCTTCCAAATTGTGAATTTTCATGGTAAGGGCCCATGGCCTCTGCTATAAACAGATTTTGTGGCAACTGGATGGAGAGAAAGTAGTTCACATTTTAGTCACCTCAAATATACAAATAATTTACACAATGAACATTCTTCATCTAGAATGGTGATATGCATCTCAAACACTTCTGTACAAGAAAAAAAAGGCACAAAACCATTGGCATTTGGAATTAGAGGAGGCCTTCCCAGTTTTATTTTCTGAGAATTACTGACTTTAGTATTGATAGTAAAGAACTTTGCAAAATTTCAGGCCGAACCATGGGGAAATGCCAAATTACAAGTTTCTCTTCGCCTTGAAGTGAAAAGAAAACACAAAGTGCCATGGCTAAGGTGAGGGCCTGTTATTTACACAAACATTGTTGCTAGCACCTTCCTTTTCTAAGCAGCTACTGTGAGTTAGCTATGCACCAAATATGTTTGTAAGAGATTTATAAGTTGTGAGATCTCTTGTAGATATGTTCAAAGTTCAAACAATTGTTTCAGGTTCCAAGTGCAGTTGGCCTGCCGAGATGTCCATCGAATGACATTCTTGGAGTCGTCTTCCACCCCAAGTGATATCTCCCAGAAAAATCAAGTAGTGTCAGGCTCTCTAACAGGACAAAACTCCAATAAGCCTTGAAAATGATAGCAGACATCCGAATAATCCATGTATATGCTACCCACACCCTACGGGCCCTGGTTGCATAGAGAGCAACTGTTGAAGTTTAGTTTGATTGCCTAGTTTAGGGGGATTGCCAAAGATTGAAAACTATTATTTTCCCTTTTTCTTTTTAATATAATGGGAGTTTCACTTGAGCATAAATCAATCTACTCGTATGTGACAGTGGTACATTGAAAATATGCAACAAATGCCAAAATTTGACCTTTTCCTGGTTTCTTAACAATCATATGACTAACATAGGGGCCACATTTTTTGGAGTTTGAGTTTCTAAAGTTGAAATTATTCTTTTCACTGTTCTAGCCCAATTTGTGGTTCAATCAATATGCCATTTTATAACAAAGGGGTTTGGAGTTTGAGTTTCTAAAGCCGAAATTACCATATTTTTTATGTTTCATTAATTTCTTCTTTTCATTGTTCTAGCTCAATTTGTGGTTCAATCAATATGCTATTTTATTGATGGGCATGTGACTTAAGCTGAGGTTTAGGGTCTGAACCCTATATTTGATATATTTTCACATTTATCCTTGTTATATTTGATGTGTTTCACATTTATCTAAAAAGTGAAATTGAAGTAGTGTTTAAACCCAAACGAGCTACCCAAGAAGGCTATAAAGACAACGTTATAATTTTCCTCTATTATATATTATATTGTAGGTAATCGTCTCAGACAAGAAACCTGTGGTTCCAACTGATTCCCATTCACCGGATCGCGAATTTTTTAACACAAATAACTGAACAAAATGGACACACAAACAATAAATGCAAAAGCTTGTCCACTTAATTCCATTTTTTCTATTGTGCTGATGTTGATTGGGGCTTGATTGTTCATGTATAATTTATGTTTAAAAGAATCATATCCATCTAGTACAAGATAGATATGGTCCAGTGACAATGAATGTTGCCCATACTAACGGATTGTTTATTCTCTAAAACTTGAATAAATGCGACCCAGTCATGTATAAAAGCAGAATAAGGGTGAATCTTTCTTATATGATCTGGGTATCAGTGTACACTCTTGGATATTGAAAAAAGAAAGAGATATTGGGAGCTTCTAGTGGACAAGAATGCCATTATAAGTGCTGCCATAGTACTTCTTGCTTCTCAGAGTTCCATTTTCTTGGTCATTTTCTTAGTGGAATTGAGAAAGCTCTTTTGGTTTAGGAAAGATTTAGCAATTAAATTTAACAGAATACACAACATCAGAGCAGGGGATAATCAGACTCTAATAATGCAAAGATGCATTTGGATGGACTTGATGAGGGGAGATGATCAAGGCCGATACGACATTCCCGAAGTCCATGAGACCAGAGTCCCACATAAAATTTCCATTCATTACCCACTTTGAAATGACTTAGACATTGTCAAATTGTTTGGTGCCTAGGAAGTTGGTAGTTCAACTGGAACAAATGATGTAATTTGGAGACATCATGAGATAAAACAGAATTAATGGACAAGGATTGGAGAAGTTCAAAGAGTGATTCTCAAAGGATGGCTATTATTTAACTTTTATGAGTTCCCATAGAAAGGAACTGAAAGTTATGTGCAGATATGCATATGCTTGATGCTTGCAGTTACGAGCGCAAATGTGTTTACGATGAAAATTTGACACAGCTTTCGATTAAGATCTCTTGAGTTTTAACATCTTAAACTAATTAAAAAGATGTAAATAAAGTGGTAGAGAAAGTGGGACAGATCGAATTCAGATCTGAGGTCAGATTTTCACGAAAACGAGCAGATCTACTCTTAGGTCTGTGGTAGAGCTAGCATGATCCAGAGCATTAAAATGCGGTTTTTAAAACAAGTTAACATATCAAAAATAAATAAAATAAAATAAATAGTGAAAAGAAAAAGAAAGAGAGAGGAAGAAATAATACCAAATGACACCGGATGGCTCGGGATTCCCGAGCCTTCGAGAGCGCGCCCGTATCAGAACTGGTCAATACTCATGACTCATTACAATAATCAACACTCAACACTCAGCACCAAGAGGCAAAAGACTTCAGTCGTCATCATTCATCATCAGAAGGAATATCAATAGGGCAAGCCTCATTATATGTATCAGAGTCGAGGACATCATCATCAGAGTCATCTCTCTCTTCAATATAATGCTCGTCATCCTCAGTTTCTTCTTAATCTGCCTCTTCCCCCTCCTCTTCTTCTACTATCCTCTTACTAGTATGTGCAGTCTGTGCAGATGAGGCCCTGGGAGTCTTGGCTGCTCTACTTTTTTCTTTGTGCTTCTCTGAACTCAAATATTGTATAATTTCCTCTCTGGTAGCCTTAAGAACATTTTTACATAGAGCAACATCCTCCTTAATATTGACAAGGTGTTTTTTAAACCGGTAAATGCCCCCATTAGTTTCCTTTCCACAATAATTACATTTAATATGATTTTTATCACTTGGATTCGGGTTATAACCATACTTCCAACCCGGATCACCACTCCGACTAGAACCTGGAAAAAATACTTCAATAGAACAAGGTTTATTTTCATATTTTTCTGGTTCTTCTAAATTCAGAAGATGTCTAATCTCATCTCGAACTGCGTCAGGAACCTTTGTACAAGAAGTAACGTTACCTCTAATATTAGCAAGGTATTTTTTGAATTGGCTAATACCCACATTGGTATCTTTTTCACAAAAATTACACCTTATACATTTTTTATTATTTGGATTTAGGTTGTACCCAAACTTTCAACCCGGATAACTTTTTCTAGAAGTAGCAGAAATAGATCTATGACAAGGATTTTGTTCTTGTTTTTGTTTTACATAACTTATATATTACTTAATCTGATAACTGATAGCTTATGGAACATTTTTACAAGGGGCAACATCCCGTTTAATACTGGCAATATGTTTTTTAAAGCGGTTTATGCCTCATTTTGTATTTTTTTTCACAAAAATTGCATTTAACGCAATTTTTGTCATTTGGATTAGGGTTGTATTTATATTTTCAAACCAGATCTCCACTCCGACTAAATCCTGAAGAAAACAACTCAAAATAAAACAAACAATCTAAAAAATAAAGGTTTGTTTTTTGGAGGTTTCTTTATCTCTAAATGGGGTTATTGTGGGTTTAGGTTTCAAATTAACCTAAAACCTATCGTTCCAATCTTTTATATCTTGAAAAAAAAAAGAAAAAGAAAAACAAAAAAAATTTACTTTTCTACCTCTGGACAGGGCGCAAGCCTTGGGCGGCCGCCCAAGGCTGGGTGCTGGGCAGTTGCCTAGGCAGGTTTCGTATCGCCTAGGGACCATTGGCTGCCTTGGCCTGAGCGATGCGCCCAAGCCTTCTGGACCGCCTAGGTGCTCAGCAGTCCCTTTTTTTTGAACAATGGTCAACTTGGCCGGATGCCGTGGCATGTGGACGAATGGGTTTTATCATTGGCAATGTGATTGTCGTATGTCACAAAAAGCATGTCACAATGGTAATTAGGACACCCTATCTTCTCTAACTAATACACTATTTCTTCTCTAACTAATATGCCATTTCATTGCTTGGAATGTGACTTCAGCTAGTAACACTCGTTCGGGGTGCAATGTCTGGTTTGGGGCAATGCCTGTATATATTGTGATGTTCCTTTTCTCTTGAGCACTTCAATGAAGTGTAATATATGTGTTTGTCCTGCATGTGCTCTATTGTAGTATATATTGCATGCTTGTGAATGTTTTAAGAAGATGAATTTTGGGGTTTGAATTGACAATCTGGAATTAAAGGACAGGTTCCTATGGATGCATTTGTATTATGAACCCAATCCCTCATCTGTTGTCAAGAGATAGTAGATGAAAACATATGGATGTTGTAAACTATTCTCCTATATGTTTGTAGCACTTGATATCTGGTGTTGATTATCCCTTATGGTCTACTATGGGAGCGTAAAAGGCTTGCCCTACCAGGGGCATGAAATTTTTTTCATCACATTTATTGCTCATTTTCTCACTGGTTTTGGATTTCTAGTTTGGGGTCATCATAAGTGGATGAAATATCTTCATCTAACGATTGCAAAATGATTGACAAATTATAACCTGTTCATTGTATTTGTAAAGCATCTCATGAACTAGAAACTTATGAGGCTTATATGAGGTTATAGTGGCTGATTGTGGATTACTTTCTCGTTGCTTCCCCTTATTACCGAAAGATTCTACTTAGTGTGGCACTCTTATAAATGGCACTCTTATGAAAAAACTATTTGATTCCTCTGTTGACCCCTCTTCCGTTAGCGATTTCCTACTCGAATTTATGTATCGGTTTTCTCCCTTCCTAGGTTTTTATAACTTCTCTACAAAATTACAAATAATCCTCAAGACAAGACGTTTTATGCAAGTTACCTCCAACTAAACTTTTTTTCTCACTTTTTTCCCCAAATACATTTTTCTAGCAAAATACTTCCAAGTAAAAAAAAGTACATTTTTTTTGACAAAAATATCCTTTTTCGTATAAAAATTTAATTTTGGCCGGACATTCACGTGGGCTTACATGGACCGCCATACTGCTCTTTGACATTGCCGGATCCCGTTAAACTAAAAAAAGTGTCGGACCGCTCTTTGACATTGCCGGACCGCACTTTAGGCTTGTTGCCAGACTGTATGGGCTTCTTGTCGGACCGCATGGGCCTATTGTCGGACTGCTCTTTGGCAATGCCGGACCGCATGGGCTTATTACGGGACTATTCTTTATCAGTGCCATTTGTAATCGGGAGAAGTTTATATAGAGCCGAGGCACTAAACAATCAAATTAAAGTCTACCTCAAAAATTTAACAAGAGATTGTTTTGATGCCCAAATATCTTCAAATTGATTATCTTGACATCAATATTCATGGACATGAGAAAAAAATGGATTTCAAGTTTTGGAAATAATGTATTTTGTAATGCACTTTTGGATAGTCAATTTCCAAGATTTTCAAGTTTTCATAGATTTGTCAATCTACAGTATTTTTTAAGCTTTAAAATTTATAAATAAATATAAAAATACATTTTAAGGCTATCACAAAGATTTCCAATGTTAAAATCATATTTTTCGATACTATCTGAAGGTAGACTCTAATTTGATTGTTTAGAACCTAGGCTCTATACATTGCAATTTTCCCTCCATATATTGCTTCTAATTTGGAAACCCATACTTTTATGTGATGTATTGTCACTTAAGACTTTTTTTTCTTTTTCTTTTTTGCTTTTTTGAATTGGTATATTCTTCTTCGTCATCAACTTCATCTTCTTTTTCTTTATGGGTTTCGGAGCACCTCCTCTCTCTCTGTCCTTCATCATCAACCCTACCGACCCTCCTGCTGCGGTTTCGGAGATGGCGAGAGTGTACCCTTTTGCGGTAAGGATGCAAGTACGCAATTTTACTTTGTAAGTTATTGCCTCGTTAGGAAAAGAGCTTGGGCTTAATTGGTTAGCCCTTGACAACATGCAACACTACATCCTAGGTTTAATTTTTATGAAGGTAGGATGCTACATCCTAGGCTCGATTCTTATCAAGGTAGGGCCCTTTGGCCACTAACATACCCAAACTTACCTAAAAAAAAAAAACCCAAAAAAAAAAGTTGTTGCCTTATCCAAATGTCCCATTGACTTATCCAAAACTGACTTACCCTAAAACTTACCCAAAACTTGACTTACCCAAAAAAAAAAAGTTGTTGCCTTGTCCAAGTATTTTCTTACAAGAATTATTATTTCTAAAAATTATGGAAATATCAGTTATATTTCCTGTTAATATGAAAATGCCTAAAACTTTTCGTTATTATCTAGATGTTCGTTTTTTCAACTTCATAACACTTTTTTAAAAAAGACAAAACTGCTCATTTTT
>NW_006498404.1:1093961-1129413 GCF_000471905.2 Amborella trichopoda
TTTTCCAAAATGAGATCTATTAACAGAAATGCATCAACAGTTTCACTTTCAACAAATGCATAATTAAGTATAATCCGAGTAATTGAAATGCTTATAACACTTTTAACGGCAGTGCATAATTCAAAGGATTTCACAAAATACCCTACTGGCGTCCCAAGTAGGTCACCTATATACCCCATCAACGTCCTGATGGGTCCACTTAATCCCTATCAGCGTCCCAGATAGATCCACTTAATCCCTGCAGGTCCACTTATACCTCACCGGCGTACCGGATGAGTCCACTTAATCGCTATCGGCGTCCCAGATAGGTCCACTTATACCTCACCGGCGAAGCGGATGAGTCCACTTGCATACTTAAATTATTTCTAAATCTCTTTAAACATTCGAAAGCAGCAATATCATGTACTCAACATATCACTGAAATCATTAATATGAATTTCACTTAAACCATTAATAACAGTCACTCTCTATAACATTTCAAAAATAACCAATCAAATATTTTGGGCTCAAATTTAGAAAGGTAGCAGTTTGTAAAGGCATTCTAGCATAATTGTCAATTTAATATGTATAGAAAAACTCTTATAGAAATTCAAGAATACTGAATTATCACAATTTATGGGATATCAATCCACAAATAAACATTTCACAACAATACTATAATCAATTGCAAAAATGTCAATTTTTAAATAATAAGGCAGTCAATTTGCACATGAATTTTACAATGTCTAAATATTCAAAACAGTAGAAAAAAATATCCCAATTTTACTAAAAGCAGAAATATCACATTTATTTTTAACAATAGACAAGAAAAATAAATAAATTTATTTTTCTAATTTACAGCATTCAAAATTTCTAACATAGATAAAATATCACAATTTTTATTAAAAAGATTATTTTTCAAGATAATGAGGTCGCGTGCGCATAAAATTTATCGAGTCTAAAATTCATGATAATAAGTAGAAATAATTATTTCATTTTATTTTTAAAAAGAATGGATTATTTTTTGAGACAATAAGGTCACTTACACACAAAACTTATAAACTAAAGATTCTGGACGGAAGTATCACTATTTATTAAAAACAGACTATTTTTCAGGAAGACGATGTCACTTACACACAAATATTTGAGAGGGAGCTTCCGATAAAAATTCTATAATCAATTGCAAAAATATCAGTTTTTAAAAAGAATGGATTATTTTTCGAGACAATAAGGTTACTTACACACAAAACTTATAAAATAAAGATCCTGGACGGAAATATCACTATTTATTAAAAACAGACTATTTTTCAAGAAGACGATGTCACTTACACACAAATATTTGAGAGGGAGCTTCTGATAAAAATTCGGCTCGAGAGAGGAGTTCACTGTGTTTCGACCAGAGAGAAAAATCTCATAAGTTTTCTAAGGTAGGAGTCTTCACCTCTCTGAATTTAAATTCTACTAACATATTATTTTATTCTTTCATTACGTTACAGGTGTGAGCGTTAGTTTACGCTTTAAACACCTAAAGCTTTTATTACGTTACAGGTGTGAGCATTAGCTTACGCTGTAAATGCCTAAAGCCCACGTCCTTTAGTGGACGTGGCAAGAGCAAGGAAGCAACAAAGCTTTTAAACGAAAAGATTTGAAAAGTAGAGATGGTCCCTAAGGACCATCATGTTCAAACGAATCATCATGTATTAAAAATTTATTTTCTTCTTTTCTATTTTTTTTTTTTTTTAAGTTTAGGATTGTTACAGATCAGAAACTCAAATCTTGCCAGATCCCCTTAAAAAAGCTCAAACAACATTTGCTGAATACAATGGATAATTTATACAATGGATATTTATATAATTTATATTCTTTATGAATAATATTTTTCTGACCAATTCTTTTAAGAATTTTAGAGAAACTTTATTCTTTTGGTGGTTTGATTAATGGAATCGGTTTATTCCTAGTTTTTGCTATTTGAATGTATTGGCTGAGTATTGTTCGTTTATCTTCAGTAATGGGTAATTTATCTATAATTTCTAGAATTAAATTGTCTTCTTTAGTAAGAGTATGACAGACACATTCGTTGTTATCTAAACATGTCTCATTTAATAAATCTTCATCTTTTATTATTCCTATATCTGATTCTTCATCAGAACTTTTTGAATATGAAGAGGAACTTGTATTGATATCATTGTCTTTATCATATAATTGAATAATTTCATATAATTGATTTCGTACATTTTCATCTAATAATAGAGCGTCTATCTTTTTCTTTACATTGCAATTATTTTTATAATGTACTAACTTTCCACATTTATAGCATCTAGGTATTTTTCTTTTATGCCTTTTAATTTTAGAATTTTCTTTAGGATTTTGTTCATATCTTTTGTATTTATTTTTCTTATATCCTTTTTTGTAAAATTTGCGTCTCTTTTCTGGTTTTATTCGTTTATGGGGTTTATTTTGGGAAATATTTAGACTATATCCGAATTGTTCACAGAAATCACCAAGTTCTTTATGACCACTCATCTTTTCTTTATCAAGTTGTCTTTTTAGTTTCAAGTCAGTACTAAGGGCTAAGCCTTCTGCACATATTTCGACTGATAATTCGTTGAGAGTATAGAGTGGATATGGTATGATCCCCCCATTTTTGGCCTTAAGCTTATTGCGAACTTTTTCAGCAAAGAGATAAGGAAGACCAGAAATAAATTTTTCTTTCCAATGATCGGCACTACTATCTTCACGGATAAGGAGGTAAGATAAGAGAACATCTTTATACCATTTATAGTGAGAAAGGGTTGGACATTTAAGATTATAAAGGAGGTCTTCTGATCTGGCTTCTAGTAGGGCAGTACTTCCAACAAAGTATAAGGTTATAGTGTAGATGAGGGTATTAACAGCATCGCTTTCGGCTTGGACAACATCTTGATTGAATTCATTTTTAATAAATGATTGTTTAGTGGTAGTTAATATTTGTTGTTTTGATGTATCATTAAGGTGGAAGTCCCACCATCTTCTGAGCCATCCAGTAAATCCACAGATAATAGCCTTGGCTACATCTTGGTCATGGGCTCTAAAGACCTTGCATACAGTGGCATACATGGTCATGTGTTTCATAGTATCAAGAATCTGAAGTTCAGACATTTCGTCTATATTCCAATTAACAATAGTTCTTTCTGAATAGGATACAGTATGGGATATAAGTTCTTCTTTAAATTGTATATCGACTGGAGTAGGTCTACGATGATACATTCTATATTGAGATGTGAGTCTCATTTTTTTACCATAATCTATTCTGTTCATATTATCTTCTTGAGTAAAGGCATTTTTTATAGTATTCAGAATTTCAGGTATATCTTGTAATACCATAGTTGCTGGTTCTGTTATTATTATTGACTCTTGAATTTTTGTTTTTCCTTATCCTGGATATCTAAATTCGATAACTTGGTAATTAATTGTTGTATTAGTTCAGAAGGATGTTCTTCTTTCATTTGAAATCTTTCTTTATTAATTAGAGGAGGAGGTTTAAATAATATTGCTTTTTTCTTTTCTTCAATTTTCTCTTGTGGTTGATGGATAATATTTTCTATTCTGGTAGCCTGTTTCTCTATAGTCTGTAAATATAAATTTGTATAATTATTTTGCTCTAATAGATGAGGTAATAGTTCTATTTTATGATAATGTTCTCCAGGAAGTGTTTTATATGGAGTAGCTATAGTTTCTAATTCTTCTTGCTTATCCTTTCCTTGGATTTTTATACTTTCTTCAGGAGGATGAATACTTCGAATCTGTTTCTTTTGATCTGTAGTATATGTTTGATATTGATTTTCAAGGGTATGAAGTTTATTGAATTCAGGGATTTTTACTCATTTTAAAAGTAATATAGTTTTAAGCCATTCAAAGAATCCTAAGTTTATTTTTTCTTTTTTCAAGAATCGATTATATTTTTTATGAGTCATGTCTATTAATTCTTTTGAGAACGTAGTTAAGTACCAATTTCGAAAGTCTTTGTTGTTTTCGCTTAAATAGTCGTTTTTTATATAATCTTTATTTATTTTATTTCCCTTTTGTAATGTTAATAGTTGAAAATCTTGATCGGAAGTATTAGTACTTATTGGGTGATATATAGGTTTGTGTATATTATCCTGAGTTCTAATTAATCCTTGTATTTCAGGTTCTAAGGATGATGCAGTGTCAGGTCTGGATACACTAGATACAGATCTTCTGGATGATAGGAATTTGGCTGAATTTTTGGACAAGGGAAGATAATTATCGTCTTTTATTTTTAAAGAAGGAGTTCTTGTATTAAATAAGATTTCTACTTCTCCATCTATATTTTCAATTATTGGATTTCGGAATATTATTTTGAGGGGTTTTAATTGCTGGATTTGAAGTCTGAATTTTCCATTCCTGTGGAAGTTGTATTTGTGACCATTGTAATTTTTTAGGGATAATAACATTTGATCTTTCAGTATTTTTTTGAAAGAAAGTAGTTTGTCCTTTTGTGTCTATCTGTATAACATTTGGACTTAAAGTGGTCATTACTATATAATATATTCGATAGATGATAGCTATATTTTGTGATCCGTCCAACATAGCAAATCTTTGAGTTTTAATATTTAAAGTTTGTACTTTAAGTAAATTAGGGTCATGTAATGATATAGCAAAATTAGGGAAGCAATTAAAATAAATTGGTCCATTATATAAACTGGATTCAATTATTCCTAATAGTGAGTCTGTGAAATTATTATGTCTTTCATCTCTTAGGCATTGTAGAATTGAAGTGTTTAATCCTAATCTGGTTAATGGTTTAACATCTACTTGAATTAAGCCTATGTGAAGATATTAATATTCTTTAGTTTTATGAGATTGTATATAATTTTATTTGGTAATAGCTGGAGATTTTCTTATTCATTTTGAACAGGTAAACTTTGTTCAACTGTTTTAATGGCGTAGGCTATTTTTAGATTAAAATTTCCCTTTTTATAAACGTCTGTGATAGGGACCTTGGGTATATTCCAATTTTTAATTTGTTGTTCAACATTCTCAATAACTACTTCTTCTTTATTTTTTACTCTTAGAGTATTTTTAGAAGATGGTAGTGTTTTATTAGATAAGGTTTTAATAAAATTCTCCATTTATCGGTACGGATAATAACTCTAGTCAACCTCGTACGTCTTGAACGACCTGAACGACTCTCCTTGGCCTAAATGGTCTTTAGCGACTGGGCGACAATGAGTCTTAACTCTCGGACTACCGTATAAATGACTAATTTTATTATAATCTTATCTCATAAATACTATACTCAGCTCAAAATAATCTAACAGTAAATTTTAAGAATTTCTAATGGCTCTGATACCAAAGTGAACCAAGATATAAAATCGACTCAAATTCTTAAAATTTCATTTTTATCTTAATAACATAGAGAACAGGGTGCTATAGTCTAATAATGATCGAAGAAGAGAAGTGTAATATAAAAAGATGAATAGTATAATGCTGAACGAAACAACAGAAATATCTATTACTATCCAAGTGGTATAAGTATTATTTAATAGTTTAACACTAAATATTAATTTAAACTGCATGACAATAATACAAACACTTTTATTGATATTAGATGGAATACAGACAGTATAGATACAGCTTTAAACAAAGTACTATAAACAGTTACTGCAAACTGATACAAATTACAGACTAAATACAGACAGTGTATCACTTACAAGTTACAGAGGCAGAAACTCGAAAAGTGTTGCCATTCGTCCGGTAAAAACTGAACTTAATAATTTAAAAAATCAGATCAGGTTATTAGAATTAAATAATGAGTTGATCAATAATTCCGAAGATGAAGAAATAGAATTTGATGAATTACTAAATAATGATAGAATATTAGATCAACCAGAATCATCGGACAATAAACAAGAAACTCAGTTAAGTTTAATCAATAAAATATTAAATCAAAAATGGTAGACCTTAGTAAAAATCATAGTCAACAATGAATATCATTTTCAATCCATGGCCTTGATAGATTCAGGTGCCGATTTAAATTGTATAAATGAAGGACTCGTTCCGGCAAAATATTTTGATAAAACTACTCAAGTTCTAAATACAGCCGATGGAAGTAAATTAAAAATAAATTATAAATTATCAAATGCTGCCATATGCAATAATGGCATCTGTCTAAAATTAACATTTATCATGGTAAAAGGACTTAACCAAGCTGTTATTTTGGGTACTCCTTTTATCAGTATGTTGTATCCTATTGTTATAGATCATACTGGAATAGAATCAACGATTGAAGGAATAAAAGTAAAATTCGAATTTATTGATATTCTTATTAGAACTGATTGTAAATCGGCCCGAGATATTTTGCAAAAGGATATTCAAAATCTTGTTTCTAAACAAATTTTTGCCCGTTGGCAAGCAATTCTATCTTCTTTTGATTTTACAATTGAACATCTTCATGGTTCTTCAAATTCTCTTCTTGATTTTCTCACCCGTGGATTTTTACAGGGGGGAAGGGATCTACCGCCTCTTGAACCAGAATCAGATACTTACGCAATACAATTATTAAAAATAAATATCAATAATAGCAATAAAGGAAAATTGCCTATGGAGATTGTCCCGATTATATCTGACTCTCCTCTAAATACCTATCCACCTTTATCTCCAGCACGATCAATAAATTACCCAGAATATTGATCTCAACCAAAAGCCACTCCAGTTTTTACCCCTGCATCTAGTCCTAATAAATCCAATAACCCAAATAAATCAGTGTTCGAAGAAACTGCTTTCCTGGTAGATATTACCATTGATGACAAGCATATCCATATAGACCCAAATAAATTAGCCCCTCTATAGAGAGATTTTTTTATATCAACTCAAAGCTGCGATAAAATATAAAGCAGTTTGAAACCAACTATTACTTCCTAAAATAAAATAAAAAATTAAAAATCTAAGACAACAATTTGAAAAAGAAATATGTAGTAATTTACCAAATGCCTTTTGGAATAGACAAAAACATATAGTATATCTTCCATATGAGGAAGGATTTTTTGAAAATAAAATACCAACAAAAGCAAGACCAATTCAAATGAATTAAAAAATATTAGAAATTTGTCAGACAGAAATAAAGTCTTTATTACAAAAAGGATTAATCAGGCCAAGCACATCTCCATGGAGTTGTGCCGCCTTTTATGTAGAAAAGAATGTGGAAAAGGAACGAGGAGTTCCAAGATTAGTTATTAATTATAAACCATTAAATAAAGTTCTCAAATGGATCAGATATCCTATCCCTAATAAAAAAGACTTATAAGATAGGTTAGTAAATGCTTGCATTTTTTCAAATTTGATCTTAAATCAGGTTACTGGCAAATACAGATAAATGAAAATGATCGCTATAAAACAGCTTTCAATGTTCCATTTGGTCAATACGAATGGAACGTAATGCCATTCGGTCTGAAAATGTACCATCTGAATTCCAGAAAATTATGAATGATGTTTTTAATCCTTATATGACATATATGCTCGTTTATATTGATGATGTTCTTATTTTTTCAAGTGATATTCATCAACACTTTAAACATCTAAATATATTTCTCAACACTGTGAAAAATGCAAGACTTGTAGTTTCTGCAAAGAAAATGAATCTTTGCCAAACTAAAATAAGATTCGTAGGTCATAATATATTCCAAGGCACGATTATTCCCATTGATCAAGCCATTGAATTTTCTAACAAATTTCCTAATATTATTCTTAATCAAGTTGAATTGCAACGATTTTTAGGATGCATAAATTATATTTTTGATTTCATAAAAGATTTTGCTATCACTGCTAACCCATTATATGATCGTTTAAAGAAGACTCCTCCTAAATGGACGGATCAGCATACTAATGTTATTAGACTTCTTAAAAGCAAATCAAAAGAATTACCTTGCTTAGTCTTATCCGACCCTAATGCTTCTAAAATAATTGAATGCGATGCCTCCGAACTTGGTTTAGGAGGAATCCTTAAACAAAAACTAGACAATAAAGAACAATTAGTACGCTATACATCTAAGGCATGAAATTCTACACAACAAAACTATTCCACAATTAAGAAAGAAATTTTATCTATTGTTCATTGTGTAAATAAATTTCAGAGCGATATTCTTAATACTTCATTTCTTAGTAGAACTGATTGTAAATCGGCCCGACATATTTTGCAAAAAGATGTTCGAAATCTTGTGTCTAAACAATTTTTTACCCGTTGGCAAGCAATTCTATCTTCTTTCGATTTCACAATTGAACATCTTCATGGTTCTTCAAATTCTCTTCCTGATTTTCTCACCCGTGAATTTTTGCAGGGGGAAGGGATCTACCGCCTCTTGAACCAGAATCAGATACTTACGCAATACAATTATTCAAAATGAATATCAATAAAAGCAATAAAGGAAAATTGCCCATGGAGATTGTCCCGACTATATCTGACTCTCCTCTAAATACCTATCCACCTTTATCTTCAGCACGATCAATAAATTACTCAGAATGTTCATCTCAACCAAAAGCCACTCCAGTTTTTACCCCTGCATCTAGTCCCGATAAATCCAATAACCCAAATAAATCAGTATTCGAAGAAACTGCATTCTTGGTAGATATTACCACTGATGACAAGCATATTCATATAGACCCAAATAAATTAGCCCCTGTATATTTACAAAATCACATCTATCCTTCAAACGGCAACAAGACCAGAGAATGGTACGAAGCTGTTCTCCTAGAGACTGGATATATATCGATAGTTAATTTCTTTAATCCTAATACAAAAATAATTGGATATTCGAAAATGCAGATACTAAAATTATTATCTTATGATGATTGGGGATGTAGCCCATCCCAGGGCAGAAAGCTTCAAGCCCCTGAATTTCAATACAAATCATATCGATATACTGAATATATAGATGCATGGCATAAAATATTTGCATATCAAAACCTAGATAATTCCCATACATGGTTTATTCAGATAAAAATGCATGTTTTTGAAAGATTCCCTAGTTGGTTCCAATACTGGTTTTTAATTTGGGGATCAGGAACTTAAATCTTGCCAGATCCCTTTAAAAAAGCTCAAACAGCATTCGTTGAATACAATGGAGTTGATGATGATATTGACTATCATCTTTATTTTATGGCTACATACCAGATACCATGGATAGTAAAGTGGGAATATGGGTTAAATGAAAATATTCATAATAATTTAGAATATATACCACGTTTGGAAAAAAGAATATCGATTCGATAGTGTGATGTTTTTCGTATGGATCCAAATATGATAAAACCCAAAAGACTACATCCTGCTAGGCATGACCATCAAAATACTCCTAAATTTGACTCAAATACCTTTGCCGAATATATAAGATAGATGCGAAAACAATACCCCAGAGATATTAGAGACGAATTGGAAAATCAGCTATTAAAGATTATTCAAGAAGAAACTTCTGAAGCAACCTCTTCTCCATCCGAGCTTGATAAAGACTTCAGCCAAAGGCCCGAATAGCTCGGCTCGGCCCATCAACTTCCATCAACTTGTACAGAACACCAGCCAACTGTATATTCATCCACTTGTACAGCTATCCAGCAGAATCTATTGAAAAGACAAAAAGAAATAAAGAAGAAGACAGATGGCATCTGTCGTACAACTGAAGATGCTCTCCGTAATTTATTGGCCGACAGTACTGGCCGACAAGAAATATTCTTACTTTAAGTCAGATCATGTAAAAGTAACTTTTTCTTTTTCTTTTACTTTTTCTTTATGTCATATCAACCTTTATCTTTAACTCACCTCGGACTTTAAAAGATTCCTCTTATCTGCCTTACCTCTACGTACAATGCCAGCACACCCCTTTCTTTTCCAACTTTTCTCTGCGAATGTGATAACAGCTCACACTCCACCAAAACTATTCCTTTCTATCCTCTCTTTACTTTACGCCCAATCCGCAGAGCGCCAGCTCGACGCACTTGATCACTAATCCTTGCCTACAAATACTTCCCCTCTTTTTCATTTGAAGCATCAGGGAACTCTCATCTTCTTTGCTCTCTGCTCTGAAAGACTTTGCCTGCTCTCTTTCTCTCTAAGGCTTTAGTGTTGTCTATCTGTTCCCTGCAAACTTTCCAGGCAAGCCTTTTCACAAGTAAGGTCTTTCCATTAGTCTTTTAGTTTTATTTATGTGTGACTGTAATATACATAGGTTACCATCGTTCAGTCCGGACAATGGCAACACTTTTCGAGTTTCTGCCTCTGTAACTTGTAAGTGATACACCGTCTGTATTTAGTTTGTAATTTGTATCAGTTTGCTGTAACTGTTGACAGTACTTTGTTTAAAGCTGTATCTATACTGTCTGTATTCCATCTAATATCAATAAAAGTGTTTGTATTATTGTCATGCAGTTTAAATTAATATTTAGTGTTAAACTATTAAATAATACTTATACCACTTGGATAGTAATAAATATTTCTGTTGTTTCGTTCATCATTATACTATTCATCTTTTTATATTACACTTCTCTTCTTAGAACATTATTAGACTATAGCACCATGTTCTCTATGTTATTAAGATAAAAATGAAATTTTAAGAATTTGAGTCGATTTTAGATCTTGGTTCACTTTGGTATCAGAGCCATTAGAAATTCTTAAAATTTACTGTTAGATTATTTTGAGCTGAGTATAGTATTTATGAGATAAGATTATAATAAAATTAGTCATTTATACGGTAGTCCGAGAGTTAAGACTCATTGTCGCCCAGTCGCTAAAGACCATTTAGGCCAAGGAGAGTCGTTCAGGTCGTTCAAGACGTACGAGGTTGACTAGAGTTATTATCCGTACCGATAAATGGAGAATTTTATTAAAACCTTATCTAATAAAACACTACCATCTTCTAAAAATACTCTAAGAGTAAAAAATAAAGAAGAAGTAGTTATTGAGAATGTTGAACAACAAATTAAAAATTGGAATATACCCAAGGTCCCTATCACAGACGTTTATAAAAAGGGAAATTTTAATCTAAAAATAGGGTACACCATTAAAACAGTTGAACAAAGTTTACCTGTTCAAAATGAATAAGAAAATCTCCAGCTATTACCAAATAAAATTATATACAATCTCATAAAACTAAAGAATATTAATATCTTCACATAGGCTTAATTCAAGTAGATGTTAAACCATTAACCAGATTAGGATTAAACACTTCAATTCTACAATGCCTAAGAGATGAAAGACATAATAATTTCACAGACTCACTATTAGGAATAATTGAATCCAGTTTATATAATGGACCAATTTATTTTAATTGCTTCCCTAATTTTGCTATATCATTACATGACCCTAATTTACTTAAAGTACAAACTTTAAATATTAAAACTCAAGGATTTGATATGTTAGACGGATCACAAAATATAGCTATCATCTATCGAATATATTATAAATTAATGACCACTTTAAGTCCAAATGTTATACATATAGACACAAAAGGACAAACTACTTTCTTTCAAAAAAATACTGAAAGATCAAATGTTATTATCCCTAAAAAATTACAATGGTCACAAATACAACTTCCACAGGAATGGAAATTCAGACTTCAAATCCAGCAATTAAAACCCCTCAAAATAATATTCATTCCCTTGAAAATCAATATCAAACATATACCACAGATCAAAAGAAACATATTCGAAGTATTCATCCTCCTGAAGAAAGTATAAAAATCCAAAGAAAGGATAAGCAAGAAGAATTAGAAACTATAGCTACTCCATATAAAACACTTCCTGGAGAACATTATCATGAAATAGAACTGTTACGTCATCTATTAGAGCAAAATAATTATACAAATTTATATTTACATACTATAGGGAAACATACTGCCAGAATAGAAAATATTATCCGACAACCACAAGAAATAATTGAAGAAAATAAAAAAGCAATATTATTTAAACCTCATCCTCTAATTAATAAAGAAAGATTTCAAATGAAAGAATAACATCCTTCTGAAATAATACAACAATTAATTACCAAGTTATCGAATTTAGATATCCAGGATAAAAGAAAAACAAAAATTCAAGAGTCAATAATAATAACAGAACCAGCAGCTATGGTATTACAAGAAATACCTGAAATTCTGAATACTATAAAAAATGCCTTTACTCAAGAAGATAATATGAACCGAATAGATTATGGTAAAAAAATGAGACTCACATCTCAATCTAGAATGTATCATCATAGACCTACTCCAGTCGATATACAATTTGAAAAAGACCTTATATCCCATACTGTATCCTATTCAGGAAGAACTATTATTAATTGGAATATAGACGGAGTCTGAACTTTAGATTCTTGATACTATGAAACCCATGACCATGTATGCCACTGCATGCAAGGTCTCTGGAGCCCATGACCATGATGTAGCCAAGGCTATTATCTGTGGATTTACTTGATGACTCAGAGGATGGTGGGACTTCCACCTTAATGATACATCAAAACAACAAATATTAACTACCACTAAAAAATCATATATTAAAAATGAATTCAATCAAGATGTTGTCCAAGCCGAAAACGATGTTGTTAATACCTTCATCTACACTATAACCTTATATATATATGATACTATATTTACTAATTTTAGTCTTTTTTTTTAAAAAAGTTACTTTTTGTCATATCTTCATCATAAAGTAAAGGGAATTTTGTGAATATTACAACAAGACAACAAGAAAATGGTACTTTTGTCATTTTCATAAAGGGTCAAGTTGAAATTTGTACTAAAAAGACAATGGCTCTCTACAAATAAAATTTCAGGACACTAATTTCCAAAATACCATGTTTGTAAAAATTTCAAATTTACCATTGTTTACCTATTAAAATAAATTTTTAAACAAAAATTAATAATCTTTTTATAAATACACCCATCACAAGGTGTTTGGGAAGATGGAGGGGGTTAAGTTGTCAACATGGATTTGACTTTTTTTTATTTTGATGGTTATTAGTTCCCATTGCGATTGCCAATCATAGTAATCTTATATAAATTAAGTGTTTGACATTTTGATAGTAGCCATAGATCAAGCATACGGGAGCCATTTCTAAATAACTCGATAATGGTGTCAATTTGAAACTTGTTGAGACAATTGAAGAGGATATTGCGTTTTTCTATTTATCAAGGTTGGAGACCATCTAAATGAAAGCTTTCTTATGTACATAATAATACTAATAAACTACTTAAGTTACTATTCTTATTGTTATTATTTTTTTGACTTTGAGTAGATTTGAGCTTTGGATTAAAAGACCAATGGTGGATCACGTGTTTACGAAACAACTAGAAGCAGTAGGCATTACTTGGCTAAAAGTTAGATGAGAAGATAATCCAGTGTTGTGAAAACCCATTGGTGAGGTATATGAGAAATCTCACATAGGTAGCATGAAGCCATGCCATATACAAGGGTATTCAGGCTAGTAAATCTAAGTTTAGTATGTAACCACATTGGAAGTATATGTGAAATCTCATGAAAGTAGTTTGAGGCAAATGGCAAAGCCATTAAGGTCATGAAATCTAAATGTGATGCATGATCACTTTAATGAGCCCGTGCAAGCAACATGAATCAATGCTATATACGAGGCCATTCAAGCTATAAAATATGATTATGGTATATGACTATGTTCACAATGTATATGTGAAATCACATGCATGTAACATGAAGCAATACCATATACGAAGCCTTCCAAGTCAATAAATCCAATTATCGGGTTGACCATTTGGGTGGGTACATGTGAAATCCCCTGTAGGTCGCATGAGGAAATGCTAAGCTCATTAAAGCCAGGAAATCTAATCGATGGATATCGCCAAATTTGGTGGGGAATATGAAAATCCATTTGGATAGCATGAGGCAATGCCATATACAAAATCTTAAAGGGCTTTTTGGCCGAATGGGAGATGTTGGAAAATGTAGCCTATCGGGCCCTTTTTTTTAAGAATTTTCAATAGTTATAAAAGCTGTATTTTAGTATATATGAAATACTATGTCATTAACATCAGACAATATCATATACTTATATTCGTTTTTTAGCTTTAATAGGATGTAATACTAAGGGGAGAATCCAATGTCGAGGGAAACATAGGATTAACATAGGAGGAAAACCGGGATTCCTTGCGAAAATTATTTTTTCGTATGTTATAGAAAGTTTATTTAAATTTCAGAACGCCTTTTCCTTAGATTTATTTTTTAGTTTATTTTTTCCTGTATGAGAGTTACAAAGTTATATGATCTCCATAAAATGAGGTTAGCCCCTCAAGAAAAAAAGAAAGATAATGAAAAAAATGTACAAGCTGAATGGGACTCATCAACGAGGAACTCTCAAGCTTGTCTATTACTAACTCCCAATATAACTCGGTCTATAGGATTTGACATGGAATCTCATGGATTTCAAGTTTTGGAAATAGTGCATCTTGTAATATATTTTTGGATCGTCAATTTTCAACATTTTCAAGTTTTCATAGATCTGCTTGATCCACACTATTTTTTAAGCTTTAAATTTTATAATTAAAGATGAAAATATATTTTAAGGCTATCACAAAGATTTTCAGTATTGAAACCATATTTCTCGACACTATTTTAAGATGGGTTCTAATTTGATTATTTTGAGCCTTGGCTCTATACAAACCGCACCCATAGAAAAAGCCTCTTCTTTCTAGAGTTGGCAATAGTATTGGAAAAATCTAATCGGAACAATTAATCGGACATGGGCCCAAAAGTGGTTCAATTGGCCAAATTGGTAAACCAGCTGGTTCAACTGTTCTAACCGGGCAAGTCCCGTACAGTTAAAAAAGTATTAACAAATACAAAAAAAATGCAAAAAAAGCTAATAAAATATGAAAAGTATATTTAAAAATAATTAAATAAAACACATCTAAATGAAGTTGAAAATTATTCAAAAAATAGATTTTAAGAATTGATTTGCACCGGTGGGTAGTTTTATAAATTTTTAAAAAAATATGGGAAAATAAAAATAAGTATTAAGGGGTAAAACAATTTCCAATCTTTGCCATAATGATGAAAAACATTAAAAAAAAAAATCTCTTATTTTTTAGATTTTATCTAATTTTTATTTTAAAAAAATTTAAAATACCCGGCCGGTCACCAAAACCAACCGAAACCATCTAACCATGAGGTTACCAGTTAGACTGCCCGATTTTTCTTCAACGATTGGCAATGAGTCAAACACCCGGGCCCGTCCCAGTCCTGAAAAACTAGGGCCTAAGCTACAAAATGTGGCATGAGGGGCGTCCAAGGCTAGGGCTAGGCCAAGACCACAATAGGGCAGGCTTGATAGTTTCCAATAATTTTCATTTTCTCTCATTTGAATCTATCTAGGCGGGGCCAGGCATTGGCCTACACTCAAGGGATCCTAGGCTCAGGCCAGGGCTGGCCTGGCTAGCCCTATTCCCCTTGTCGTCTACCTTAACTCTCTCCTTTTCCTACTCCCTCATATTCAAAACCTATCTTTTCCTAGTAACAAAGTTCGAAAATTCAGCCAAGTCGACTAGGACAGCTCAATTAGTTGGCTTTGGGCCCTTCATTTTCATCTCTCTCTCTCTCTCTCTCTTAGCTGGCAGAAATCTTCCCGCTGTCGTCTTCTCTCTATCTCTGTTTTCATCTCTGTCTACCCTTTAAAATGAAACAAAAATCTGCTCCCCTATGGCCATCTCTTTCATAGGCGATGGAAATTTGCCCCCTATTTTCTTTTTTCTCTCTCTATTTTTATCTCTCTCTCTCTCTCTCTTAAAAGGCGAGTGTTAGAAATCTCACCTATGTGTTCATTTCTCTAACTCATCCCAAATGCTCTCTCTCCCCAAGTTCACTTCTCCTTGTTATTTTTCTTTTTTAATCAATTTTTTGGGTTTTTATTTTTATTTTATTTTATTGCTTTGTTTAAAGCCCGTGTACTACTCTCGGCCGAGTCCACTAGGACTTGCCCGAGTTATTCGACTTGGGCAGGAGCTCAATCCCAATCCCGAGCCAAGTATTTAAATCTTACCTTAAATACTGGATATCAAAATGCTCCCTTAAATTATTTGAAATGGTAAGGTCATTTCAAGTTCAAATATGAGCAATCTTTAGATTCAAGCAGGAATTGTCATCAAAAGTTGGACAATAACTCCCACTTCAGTTGGAAATTCAACAAGACTGGTCTTCCATGTGCACCTCATGTTAAGCCCCTTTCCTGTGGTCCCTCAAGCCACATGTGAAGGTTTGGAGGGATCCTCACACCTCTTTGATTGAGAAGTGAGGGTGGAGTCCCTTATTGCATAGGTAGTGCCAGGACTTAATTGGTTCGCGTTTGACGATTTACATCGCTATGTCTTAGGATCCCCACTCACTTAGGTATGCTTCCAAATTAAGCAATCTCCCCAAATTCTCTTTCTCCCTTTTTCTGTGTGTGTCTGTAAATGTGCCCACATTGGTGAATATAGATGTCTAACTTGTTAAGGCACTTTATCTTTGAAACTCACTTTAGTGACAGACCCTTATCTAGCCAAAGAGCCTCATAATGATTTGTGCATAAACATCCAGAGGTAACCTGCCCCTAAATAAAGAGGAAACTCTCCTTTCTTTGATGACATTCAAACTTTTGTTTAACAGGTGGAGCATAGACATCTTTGCAATATAAAGGGTGATTGCAACATGAGCATAAAGGCATTGATGAGGAAGAGCTGTGGGACCTTGTTACCATCATACCTTCATTTTGTCTGTTCAAGGGTGTGGTTGATGTAAGGCATTCACTTTAAACTGTTGAAAGTAAAGCTTTCCTCTGAACCCTGTTGGAAGATATAATTTTGACATGAAAAACTCACGATGGCCTAAAAATCTATCTCAACCCGTAATTATGAAATTTAAAACCTCATATACACTGAAAAGATCTATCAACAATTGAAAATCTTGAAAATAGGTAGGTAGTAAAAAATAATCCGTTATAAGATGCGAAATGCTTAAATATTTTTTTTTCATATATGTACATCTCGAAGTTAAGATGATCTATAGAATAGTTTCCTAACATCTAAACGAACTTTTCCTGTGGGTAATTGAGATATGCCTTACTTCTACAGTACACGGTTGAGGCATTACCGAACACATGGGATCCATGTGTAACACAACCTTTCTCCCGTAAATAACTCGAGAATTTAAGGTAATTAACGTAAACTCATAATAAGATGGTGGGAATTGGGGGACCAAATCCATAATCTAACCCACTTTTAGTTAGAGAGACCCCTCTCTAATTGAGACTACATTATAGTAATTTATAACCATGTGCATTGTATGCCTTCAACCTCCATATCTTTTTTCTTCTTTTTTTTTTTAATGTTTTTCAAACTCTATATCTTATTTTTTTCCTTTTTTATTTTTTTAATATTTTTCAACCTCTCTGTTTTTTTTGCTTTTTGACAAAAACCCTTCAAAGTTAAATCGATCAGCTTATGGTTCGCTATCAGGGTCTGAAGGGGAAAAGTTTGAATGTCGTATTGTTGGTTAAGATTCCTATAGCTTTTTAGGAGTGGTCGATTTTCCCATTCAAAAAGAAGCAAACTGAAACGCTGCTTTTACATGAGAGAGAGAAAGAGAGAGAACCCTTCAAGAGAGAGAGAGAGAGAGAGGGTGGTGGGTGACAAGTGATATGGCTTTCCACTTCAGTCTAATAATCTAAAAACAAAGAGAATGCTTTCCTCCAGCTGGTCAGGAGCCCTTGAACTAGAGTAAGGGCCTTTCCATTCTTGCATGACTCTCTCTCTCTCTCTCTCTCTCTCTCTTTTGCATGACTCGGGGTTCCTCAAATCTCTCCCTCTTGTGTGATCAGCATCTTTCCTTTTTAGAGTAATTTAACTTTACCCGTAATTAGTTTTAAAATACCTACAAAATAATAGTGCAATACTTTTAAAAAGGATAGTCGTTCAATAATTCATCTCGTAGTGAAGAAAAAACTTTATATGAGGCTGTAACCTTAATTGTTTTTTCGTTGTAACTTTATATTATAGAAATTAGGTGTTCCTCAAAAAATTTAGTAGAAAAGAGTGTTTCGAAGTTTGAAAGCCTTCCAATTGATCATTTGGAACTTGAGAGGTATGGATATTAAGAAAAAAATAATCTCGCATCTTTAATATAATGCATGTGATAACAAGTTCTGGATCATCTATTTTCAAGATTTTTAAGTATTTATAGATCTGTCCTATCTGTATTATTTCAAAAATTTTAAATTCCATAATTAACGTTGAATGTGGACTCAAGCTATCGTAAATGTTCGAACACTGAAACTATGTCTTTCAACAAAATTCGAACACTGAAACTATGTCTTTCAACAAAATTTGGAGGTATGTCATACTTGTACAGTGTAAGGTGGGCAGCTCATACAAACGTCCTCCATAAATAAATTTACCTTCTTTTTATATAAGGGCAGCAACGGGCTGGGCCAGGCCAGGGGACAGCCCTGACAGACCCTTGTCCCCATAGGGCCGGCCCAACCCAATCCGTCCCCATAAGGCCAAGTCCATGCTGGATCGGGTGAGGCTAAAAACAAATGAAAAAAAATAAAACAAAAACAATAAAAGAAAAGAGGGCCAAGACAGGCAGAACCAGGCCGACACTGACCTTGGCCCAGCCCTTGAGCTATAGCTTATGACCCGTGCCCTATTGAACAACTGGCTGGGTCAACCGAGCCGGGCTTACCACAGCCCATTGCCAGTCCTACTTTTATGATACAAATGGCTCTCTCTCTCTCTCTCTCTATATTTTGGCATTAAGCTATCAACCAAAAAGATATCTTGTGAAAAGACCCCAAATTTTGGGACAATGCACGTGTCATCAGTAGCATATGCTTCACCTAATTTGTCCAAAGTCGCCCGAGTATTTATACGCATACCACCTTTAAATTATTGTGCACTCTAGGGGCCCACAAACGCACTTGACATATTCACTTTTTGACATCTAAAATGTGAACATCAGCACTAAAAAAGCAAGATACAACCCTAAGAAGAACCTTTGGAATAAATTAAAGGCTAAGGAATGTGTGAATGGATTATAGGTTGTGCCCTTTTCTTCTATTTGACAAGGGAAATGTCTCATTCACCTATGCTTTTTTGCGCCCTTGGGACTATCAAAGGGGTATTAGAATATAGGTCCATTCTATTAGGATGTCTACATTTGGTCTAACAAGAAACAAAGTACGAATAAAAAACAAAATATCTAAAAAGACTTGGTGCCCTTTGAATATGTTCATGGCCACCAAAAAATGAATCAAAGGGCCACTTGTCCCACTATATGATTCCACGGGTCGTAGTCACATAGACATAGACATGGGCCCCAAGAACACAAAAGGTGCATGCGCAATGCTTTTGATAATAGGCCAAAGATATGTGGTCTAAATGCATATAAGGTCCAACTTCACCAATTTGCTCTTGTACTCCTTTTTCCCTTCAAAAAGTTGATGTGTACATATTTTACATTATTGTATCTTTGTTATACCGTCTCAATTCATCCTATTTCCGAAATATGATATAATTCCGTAAGAATTCTAGAAAGAGAGACTAGAGTAAACTAGGGGTACGATAGTAGTTTGGTCACTACTTTTGTTTTATTTTTTGTGGGATGTGATATAGTCCCGTAAGAATTCTAGAAGGAGAGACTAGATAAAACTAGGGGTATGATAGTAGTTTGGTCACTATTTTTATTTTATTTTTTGTGTAAAGGTATTGAGGGAGATAGTGGGGAGGTGTTGAGGTCAAGTCAACTATATTCTCAAAATCTTTATAGTGCCCTCTAAATGATTTTCAAATAAAGCTATGAGTGTGTTTGTCTTTGCTTCCCTCAAGTGGAGGGAGCTATTGACATGGAGATAGAGAGAGAGAGAGAGAGTTGTTATATCTCTTGTTTTTTTCCCAAAATAAGAGTGGAGGGAAGCACATTTCTCATAAATCTTCCTATAAAAGTACATAAATTTTGCCATCTTTTGATGTATAAATTTCGTCATTAGAACATTTCTCCAAATCACAATGATCGATTTTAAAGTAGATGGTGACTAATATTATGTTCTTCTTTTAATTAATCGGCAGTTGTGTTGCATAAGTAATAAATACAACTATTTGGCTGGCCGTTGGGATCAAATTGTTCAATAGGTCTGGCAGCTAAAACACATGGTCAAGGAATTGGTATTTTACCAAAATGTTTCTCAATAAGTTTTTTATTCACAAAATAGTTTACTACTTAATCACAAAGTAATTTAAATATCAGAGCTCCCTTCATGACTATCACCGGTGTTTGACTATCACCGGTGTTTGAAAAATCGAATCTGCCTCAAAAACCGGCCAAGGGTCGATCGAACTTGCCTTGAAAACCAGCCAAAGGTCAGGTCTGAATAACCGATAAACTGGCCTAACTAGGCAGGTCCTTGCAGGTCTAAAAAGTTAAAAAATAATATGAAACATATATTTAAAATTATTATTAAACGGAACACATCTAAATGAAGTTAAAAAATAGTGAAAATAATGGATTTTAAAAAATTAATTTGTGGGGTATTTTTAAAATTAAAAAAAATATGAAAAAATATAAAAATAAGTATTCATAACCAAAACAGTTTCCAATCTTCATCAAAATGATAAAAAAAAATATATTCAAAAACACGTTACAAACAAATCCCTTGTTTTTTTGATCACATATATTTTCTTAAAATATCTTGTTGGACCACCAAAACCGAATCAGTCAATGCCCAGTTCCGGTTTTACCTGTCGGTTCCGAGTTAGACTGGCCGAGTTCGTGAACATTGACTCCCAAGTTTGCGAACGGTGATTACCACAAAGAAAATGGATAGCCCAGATTGATTCTTTGAAAGAGAAACTTTTCTTTCAAGGAATTTTCAGCTTAAATTCTTTTTCGTGCCTTAAATCGATCTAAAATGGCTCGCAACGGGATTCTAGAGATTGGACATCCAACCAGTCTCCCTAAGAAGGTATTTTGACATATGGGGTCAAATGAACACATTGGTCCTCCGGGACTGCATAATCTTTCCCCCATAGTAGTACATAAAAGCTGGCGGTGTTGAAAAAAGATCAAGTGACACTGACAACAAAATTAAAAAAGAATAAATTATATGCATACGATCTTGATGAGGTCATATTAATGCTAATTAGATTCAGAAAGTGGAATTCCATTGTGATTAATATATTTCCTTCCCTATTTATAGGAGGAATCTACTCACTTTTAACTTAACTTTTTCATCTTAATCTATTGTACATGACCATTCCTCTTCCTTTGTCCTGGCATTGCTCTCTCTCTCTCTCTAACTCTCTTTCTCTCTCTAAACTTTGCATGTATTCTCTCTCTAAACTTTGCATGTATTCTCTCTCTTTATGGAAAGGGGGTTAGTGCTTTGAGGCCTTTCGCTTTCCGCAACTTTTAAGGGCTCCATGGATGGACGTGTCACTCACACGTGTGCCCACTGTGTTGGACTCAACGCAAAAAGGAAACGAGAACGATGGGTTTTAAGTTAACCTGCACATTTTCTCTCTCCTCAATGAGTTGAGTAGGTTAAAGAAGGTCCACTCAAAATATTTTAGGGTTGGTATTGCGTCTCCATGCTAGGGACGTTTAAAAGGTGTACTGGCGGTTCAAAATATCTAAGGCCAAAAATGAAATTTTTTTATTTATAAATAATATGAATTTTAGGTTTAGCTTTATTGTTATAAGTAAGATTAAATAAAAATAATAAAGAAACATTTTCAATAAAAAATATTGATCAAAATAAATTTAGAGATATTTTTATTATTTTTTGTCTACAATATTTTTAATTAGTTCTATTTATAAAAATAAACTTGTATTCCAAAATTCAAATAAATATTTTTATGTGAATAAAAAACAAAAAAAATAAGATTTTAGTTAAAAAAATTTGCTATTATATATGGCCTTGTGAAACAAGCATTGTGGACGGGATACTTTTCCAATATTTTATTTTATTTTTATACATTATTAGTAGTGTTTTAATACTCCAGACGTGGATTGAACAAGCCTCCCAAATTTTTTGAAGTTGTTTATGAAAAATGAGACATAAAAATTGGTGAGAACTAAAGCATAAACAAAAGGGCCCGCATCACATCAGTTTTGATCAGGATCGGCGATTTTTTAAACACTGATTACAAGCATAATATATTTTGTTGTGAAACGTCTTTCATACAAACTTTAGCTGGCGCTAAAGTTGAAGTGGGGAAAAAATTTAAGGAGGAAATGTTGGAAAATGCAGGCGGTAAGACATCTTTTTTAAAAACAATTTTTTATAATAACTCGGTTTCGAAGCTTATGTGAAAATCTATAGAGTTAAATAAGGCGATGTCAACTTAGATCTATTTTTTAGCATTAATATGATATATCAATAGAAGGAAAAGCTAGTATCATCAGAAAAAAAACCCAGTGGTGTGCTTGGATTATGACGTTCTTTATGAAATTTGTTTTGTTTTTTTTTATGTTACATACACAAAGTTCATTTAAGTTCTAAATATATTTTAGCAAAGTATAGGAATGCTTAAATGACATCTTATTATAGCTAGACGAATGATAAGTTTAGCTAGGTTTTTCAATTTGGTGACAACTTATTAATTCTTATTGACTATTTTTATATACTTAGATCTCAACTCATATGGATTGTTGACACATACCATTAATGTGGAGTTGTAAATTTATCTCTTAGTAAAATCAGTATAAAGGATTTGGAATGAAATTTTAGTCACTCGTGTAATTTCAAGTTGGAATGAAACTTTAAGCCCCTCATTCAATTTCAAGACAGATTTAAACAAATTGTTTATTGACATCGATTTTCATTTCATTATTTCCTGGTATAAGTTTATATATTTGGACCTATACAGAAAACATCGAGAGGTGAAAGAACCTATGAGGCCGGATATTTTGTGTGTGGATGAGGGAGAGTTTTAGAGAGAGAGAGAGAGAGAGTAGAAGAAGAGGGAGAATCAACAAAACTACGATATTTTTGTGTGGGGGCGCATGAACTACGAATCACGTTTTAGAAGCTTCACTACGATCACGGGACCGAAAAGATACCATGAATCGTACAAACAGTATGCTGCATGTAATCCTGACCAACGGATTCCATCAACTGAAGCTGAGATGAATTCTTTTTCCATCCAGAAGCTCGTGCTTCATACTACGGTCTGTCAACATCTTGTGGGGCGGTGCTACATGTAGCATACTGTTTTCATGGTGAAGGCCAAAGGCGACAATGTAAGGAGATTTTAATAAATGATGAAAGAAAAATGTATATATATAGAGTCGAGGATCTAAACAATTAAATTGAAAACTACCACAAAAGTTTCACTAAAAAAAAGTTGTTTTGATGTTCAGATATCTTCAAATTGATCATCTGGACATCAAGATGTATAGACACGATAAAAAAAGAGATTTCAAGCTTAGAAAATATTGTATTTTGTAACTCATTTTTTAACAGTCAGTCTTCAAGATTTTCAAGTTTTTATAGATACGACGATCAACATTATTTTTCAAATTTTAAACTTTTTAAATAAAAATAAAAATATATTTCCAAGCTATCACAATTATTTCTAATATTGAAACCAAATTTTTCGGATATTTTGAAGATAGGCTCTTGTTTAGAGCCTAGGCTCTATACGCCCATGACAAAATGCACAAATTGTCCGGTACGGTGAGATGGGGAATCCAAAAGTGAGGGAGAGAGAAAGGAGTGGTGGCTTTTTGTGTGAAAAAAGAGAGAGGAGAGAGAATCCAAAAGTGAGGGAGAGAGAAAGGAGTGGTGGCATTATTTGTAAAGAGAGAGAAAGAGGAGAGAGAGGGGGTAGGGCAGCAATAATAGGCGCTATAAGGCGAAGAGACATCTTACCTTCCATTTGAAGGAGCGAGTAGAGAAAAAGAGAGAGGAGTTGGGTTATTGTGAATGATACGTATGTGGTTTTGATTATTCTTCACTCCACCCACCTTATCATTATCGCATGACAAAGAAGAGAGAGAAAGAGGAGAGAGAGAGAGTGTGGAGTCCCTTGGGTGGGTTGGAGGGGTAATGATGGATGACGGATCGGTAGTGGACTCAGCATCTCGTTTTTGTACCGGCGCAGGGGGGGGGGGAAAGAGACACGAGAGGGACAACAGAGATGGAGGAGATAGGACCAGTTTGGAGAGAGAAACACCTAAAACAGCAAAAGAGAGAGAAAGTAGTCCTGTTGATTGAGAGGAATCGCATCCTGCCGGTGTTCATTGAGAGAGAGTAAGATGTTGCACTCAGGTCACGACAGAACTGAAAGACGAGAGAGAGAGAGAGAGAGAGAGAGAGAGATATTTCGTGTGGTGTGGAGAATATGTGCCCCCCACCAGGACCATGCGGTCCCAAACACCTCCGCCCTTTCAACATTAATAACACTCGCAATTAAGCAAAGATCGATGCCCCTCGTCCACCTTCTTCCTCCGCCGATTGGCGCGCGCGTTCATCAGCAGTTGGCAGTCGGCACCACCAAATGCCTACTCCGCTGAGCGCCGTCCGCGCCTCCCTCTCCAACGACTGCGCCGCGCTACTCGACGACGCTTCGCTGTCAGCCCGACGCCGGTCCCACCCCCAGACGACGTCCCTTCACCTCGTCTCCGCGCTCCTCTCCCGCCCCTCCTCCCCCCTCCGCGACGCCCTCTCTCGCTCCCGGCGCACCTCTGCCTACCGACTCCAGTACCGCGCCCTCGACCTCTGCTTCTCGGTCGCCCTCGACCGCCTCCCCTCCTCCTCCCCCCACAGCACGGAGCTCCCTCCGCTCTCGAATTCTCTCGTGGCCGCCATCAAGCGGTCGCAGGCGAGTCAGCGTCGCGCTTATTGTGACCCGTTCTGTCAGCCGAATCAGTCTCAGCTGCAGAATCAGCCTATAAGTTCGGTGAAGGTCGAGGTGCAGAGTCTGATTTTGGCGATCCTCGATGACCCGGTGGTGAGCAGGGTGCTGAGCGAGGCCGGGTTCTTCAGTCATGAGATTAAGCTCGCCATCGAAAGGCCCCCTGTTTCGTTTTTCCCGAGAAAGAGCAGACCGCCACTGTTTTTACCCAACCTATCTGAACCAGAGCATGGCGGGAGGCCCATCTTCCCCTTCCAGCTCCCACCTGAAGGTCCCGAGAAGCTTGCTGATATATTTTTGAAGAAGAAGAGGCGTAACCCGGTTCTTCTTGGGATGGTTTCAGGCTCAGGCGATGGGTTGGTTAAAGAATTTGTTGATAGTTTGGAGAGAGGAGACGTTGAGAAAGAGCTCAAAGGAATGGAGTACGTGTCCTTTGAGGAGGTGGGGGGAGAGGAATTGGGCGAGAAAGTGAAGGAATTGGAGAGAATTGTGGTGTCATCGAGTTCCGGCGTGATTCTTGGGCTGGGGGATTTGGGGCGGCTCTTCGATCAGTTTTCGAATGCTTCCTCTGTTAGCCATGGAATCAATGGTTTAACAAAGTTGATGGGTGTTTATGGTTCTTCAGGACGGTTAAGTTTAGTTGGATTGGCTACTTATGAGGCCTATTTGCAGTGCCAGACATTTTATCCTTCAATGGAGGAGGATTGGGACTTGCATCCTCTCCCTGTCAGCTCCCTAAGGTCGCCTTTCGGGTCGTTGCCTCGGTCTAGGTACCTTCTTTCTTGTTCTCTTCCTTTGTGAATGCTTTTTGTTATTGATGATTTGAAAACATCTTCTGTCTCTGGATTCTTATATGAATTCTTGCTTTTCTTACTGCTAACAATTCTCTGAGCACATGTCTTGAGCTTCATGCAAAGGTTAGGTGCTTTTCTTACTGTTAAGAATAATTTTTTATACCACCTTCACCCTTTCTTGTATATGCTTATGAGTTTTGGAAGATGGTCTATTTATATTTAAAGGAATAAAGGGGATAAGAAATAAATTAAGCAAAAATAGTGAAGTTGCTGAAAAATTCAGAATGGTTGTTCCTTCTATGTGTTCATTTGTATGGGATCATGTTTTTCTTGCGGCCCATTTAAGTCGCCTCGTGGGGTGGAACTGACAGGACAAGGGTTTAGACGATGGAAATGAACCATTGTTGTTTAATGTGGGTTATCAATTCTTTCTCTGGTTTCCTGGAGACACATTCTCTGTCCCCTCCCCCTTTTCCCTCTTCTCTTGTTGAGTTACCTTCTGTTGTAGTAGGGGGATTATGGTTTGAACCTTCTTGTACACATATAATTGCAAATAAATCAGTAGAAAAGATGGGTTAAAATATCTGATACATGTAATTGGGGAAGTCCCAAGATTTTTTCTTGCAATGGTCGACCATGCCTCTATGGTACTGTAAAATGGTAGAGTCAGGGTACCATAGCCGTGTAGATCTATATCCTTAATGTTATATTGGTGTCTCTTAGATGAGTATCATACATGACGTTGTTTTTATGGTATGTTGATATGTTTGATGCTGCTTGGAATGTAAAGACTTTGTTTAATTCTCTGATGAAATAGTGGAGAAGAGGTTTGGTACTTATGGAGCACTTGTCAACAATTCAGGAAATAAAACCTCATTGCTTATACTGCTGCCATTGAGGTGTTGAATTATGATGGATGAGGGAGCGTGTTTTTATCGCTTTCTCCGTGTTACTGTGATGATACATCCCTTTTGAAGGTCAGTCTATCAGTGTGCCTGGTGTCAAAATCCATTCAGCCTATTAGGAAGGCTCTTCAAATGTTGGACAGGGATGATAGCCTGCGATAGACTTTAGAGCACCTCTCAATCTGCAACTATGGGCGCTCAACTGGATGTATTCCTTATTCATTGTTTTTGCCTCTCCTATATTTTAGTTTTGAGACTTAATTTCATATATTTTAAGTTTAGGATCTCTTAAAGAGAGGTCTTTAGATTTCTTAAATTTTAAGTAATTTATGTAAGGAAAAAGTTTATATAGAGCTGAGGCTCTAAAGAATCAAATTAGACCCCACCTCAAACATTTCACTAGAAGAGGTTGTTTTGATGCCCAAATATCTTAAATCATCTCGACATCAAGATGCACGAGCATGAGAAAAAAAAAGGATGTCAAGTTTTGAAAATAGTGCATCTTGTAATGTATTTTTGTACCGTCAATTTTGAAGATTTTCAAGTTTTCATAGATGTGCTCGATCTACACTATTTTTTAAGCTTTAAATTTTATAATTCAAGATGAAAATATATTTTAAGGTTATCACCATGATTTCCAGCATTGAAATCACATTTCTTGACACTATTTGGAGGTGCACTTTACTTTGACTGTTTAGAGCCTCGGCTCTATACAAACCGTACCCTTTATGTAATATGGTAGGCCCTAAAGTTTTGGGATGCAACGATAGACTTTTGAATGGATTTGGTGTATCCAATCCAGACCAAAATGTAGCTGAGGTGACATGCTTTCCATAGATTTGGTGTTGCTTTTTCCTTTTTTATGACAAATATTTGTTCAGTCTTATTGTTGGATACTATATGATTTGTATTTAGCCGCACTGCATGAAGTACATAGGGACTTAAATTTCCTACAAACCATTGATGCTATATGCATCTCTATATAGGGCTATAGTACCTTGTGTCATGGTGGTTGTTGGAGAAAATTGGATGAAGTTTAGTGGAAGATTAATAATTGCTTAGCAATGTGAATAAATGATTGTCACTTGAGATGACCAAAATTTGACAAGGGCCAGCAACTATAATCCCATTTATCTAGATAAGGAATGGCTAATAAGCATGAGTGATGATTGTAGTCTGGAGATTCAGGCTCCAGGCTTTTAGAGTGCTTGAGTTGGTTTGGCATAGGGCTGAAGGGGCATGCATGGATGAAGATGAGCAATGACCAGTGGCACTAACCAAGTGGAGGGAAGTCCGTCTACAGATGCACTCAGCAGTGACAACAACTCCACTTCTATGAGAATATGACATTGTTGATTTTGAGGCCATTATCAAGATGTGTTTTTTCTTTATTTGGATAATAAGTTGTGATCAAAATGTGTCGACAAAATTTGATCAGGTGCAGTTCAGTTGCTTTAATTTTAGGGAAAATTTCGTATGGATTCCTAATTGCCCATCGCATTTCACGGTAAACCCTCCTCCTTTTTTCCTTTCAAGCGGCATAAAGAAACCCCTAAGGATTTCAACGTACCCCTTCATCTCTTATCTCCCCTTTTATTGATTTTTGAATATAAAAGTTAGCCCCAATATACCATTTTATACCACCTCAAACCAAAAATTATTTTTATCATTTTTTCCCTTTCAACCCCATTATATCTCCTACTCCCAATTCACCATATTCAAAAACTTGTTTTTATTATGTTTTTCCCCTTTTCATCCCCTTAATGCATTATATCTCCCACTTTCTCAATTCACCACGTTGAGGACTCTTTCTCTCTCTCGCTCTCATATTGGTCTCTCTCTCACCCCCTCTTACATATAAGTCTCTATCTAAATTTTGCAGCCGGTTCCTTTATCTCTTTAAACACAAGGTTAGAGAGAGGAATATAGGTCATACTGCGTTAGACGAAGAAAGATTTAAGAGTTTGGGGGTTGGCCATTAGAGAGATAAAGAGATTTAGAGAGATGAAGCTGCTGTAAATTTAGGGAGAGAGAGACTTACCGTGAGAGGGAGAGAGGTGAGAAGGTCATTAGGGTTAGCATAGTGGGTGAATTGAGAGAGAGAGCCCTTGCCATAGTGGAGAGAGAGAGCTCACTGTGGTGAAATGAGAGAGTGGGAGATCTGATCGGTTGAAAAGGGCAAAAACATGGTAAAAAAGGTTTTTAGGTTCAGGTGATATAAAATAGTTTGTTGGGGCTAATTTATATATTCAAAAGTGAATAAAACAAGGAGATAAGAGATGGGGGGCACGTTGAAATCGTTAGGGGTTTTCTTATGCCGCTTGAAAGTAAAAAAGCAATAGGGTCTACCATGAAATACGATGGGAAATTAGGGTTACGAATGAAATTTTCCCTTAATTTTATTTCAAGGTGAATCAATTGCTGCTAAAGTTCACAGGCTCACATAATGGTTTTATTGTGGTAACGATCTTAAAGGGGTTATACGTTTATTATTGTGAGGTAACATAAATACATAATCCTTTATCTTTGTAACCAATAAAAACATAATGCAATTTTTATTTATTCTTATTAAATTGTCTAAATGTCATTTACAAATTTACGATATGTAATACAAGTGGGCCCTTTTACAGCCATGCATCTATTTATTGCCATTTTATCATTCAAAAGAATATAATACTCGATGTAAAAATTTCCTTTTATCTGTAACCACACATCTTTGAGCAAGCAAGTTGGTTATAGGCATAATTACTATTTTCGGGTCCACTTATGATAAGAATGGACTATGTAGCATTTGTTCTTCTATGCTTCTCTTTTCTTGTATGCATGTTGTGCTTTCTGTAGTTCTTTATTGTGTATGTTTCGTCATTTTGTATGAGAGCAAAGCAATATTATATCAAATTGGATTAATTTAGTTTGTGGTAGAAACGCAATCATATTCATGACAACCTACAATTGGAATTGAAATATAGAACAAATTTATTTATTTTTGTTGAAAATATGTCCGTGACGCATGTCGTGCTTGACTGTCCATTGTAGGTGAAAGTAGGGGGAACACCTAGAGTTTGTAGGCATATGAAAACCTTTGATTAAAAATTAGCTGGGGGTATCTTTCATTCAACAACCCTTCCATCCCGGCACTAAATGGTGGTTTATGGTTGGTTATTTGGCCTTGGAGGGCATTTTTTCTGTGAAAGATGTTTCCATTAAAAGGTCAAAGCATTTAGGGAAAGGTAATATGAAGTACAGAACGTGAAAAAAAGAAAAAGTGAGAAGCTAAAATGGCAAATGATCTCGCAATAGTACTTCTTCCCTTTCTAGTATATCTTTACTGCATGTACTTAATTTCTTTGGATGTATAAGTGCCAATCATCACCAAGCAATAGTGACCATCCACACTGTTTGATTTTAACAACAATAGATTTTTCTCACTATCCCTTGCACTAATAGGATAAAGATAAATTCCAAATTTTCTGGACTTCCTTATTTTTCCATCTTCAAATAAAAGTAGGGTTTGTGGCACTTTCTTAATTTCAATTTTTTTTTATTCACAAATTATTACTATCAAAAGAAACATATGCTAATTTACAAAAAAGTCGAAATATAATTTATATTACACAGTCAAGTAACAAATAAGGTTTACTTGCATACATAGGAAGAAAATTATTCTATTTTTTTGGATCTGTTAATTCTTTATTTTCAAAGGCGGTTTTAATTTTTTTATAATTTTTTATTCAAAATAAGGTTTTGCAAATGTGTGCTTTCTATCATTACAATCTGTAGCTTATCTTTGTAAGATGTATATATAAAAAGTCCTAACTTGACGTACACAAGATACTTGCCTTGCATCGTACAGGCTGTGGACTAGTACTCACATATCTGCCAACCTACCACAACATATAAACCAAATCCTGCTACTTGACATGATCATATGCTCTCTCCAAATCCATTTCACCTCCTGGTGGCCAAAATACCCACAAAGTTTCAGCCAAACCGACTGGATTAAAAAAAGAAATGAAAATAGGAAAATGCTACTGGTTGGGTTCACATTTCCTAAGTGGGGTTTAACTGAAAGAAAAAGAAAATCCTGGTGGCAACCTCATATTCCTTGGTCATGCTTATCTCATTTTGAGTGAAAGAAAATGCCAACTGGTACCTTAGCTTGCAGAAGCAACCGGAAGAGCGGCCATAATTGCAATCTGAGAAAGTGATACTTTCGTTCTCTTGTTACATGCACTGAAAATGTTCTATATAGGCTCTGAACTAATTTCATTTCCTTACTAGATATGTATCCATTTCTTAAGCTTATTGGGGTAATATCATTTTTTTGTCATTTTTCCTTGGATCCTTGCTCAGTTTTCTCTTACTAAAATGTGGCCTTGGATTTGAGTGCGTTAATTGGATCTCATACATTTGTTTGTGGTAATGACCTAATTACAGCTTGATGGAGTCGTTTGTTCCCTTTGGTGGATTATTTGCAACAGCATCTGACTTAAGGGGTTCTTCTGTTGGTGCGACAAACCAAACCACTGTTCGTTGTCAACAGTGTAATGAGAAGTGCGAACAAGAAGTTGCAGCTATATCCACGACATGCTCTAGTTCACTGCCTGATCAGGCCCACCCTAGCTTTCCACCGTGGCTACAAAGAGCTAACTTCCTACAGGTGTGTCACATTGTTGAAAACTGCCTACTTTTCTTCCTTGCATTGTACTATGTAATACAATGGAGTATGGTATATGGGACACGAAAGGATCATCCACCATTCGTTTTAATGACAGACGCTGTAGATTAACTGTACATGAGGAAGCGTCCTCGTGGGCTGCATTTCAGTAATACTTAATGGTGGATGCCTTTTTTCGAGTGCCGTATACCTTATGGCACTGGATATTGGCAACAAGAACCATGATCCAGATTTTGTGATTTTTAAGGAAGCTAGTAATGGCCAACTATCATTACTATTTTCGGCATTGTGAGAGCTCAAAAGTTATGGTGAAATATTAGACAGTACTTGGAACACCTGCATAGATCATATAGGTGGTTCAAAAACTTGAAATATGGACAGTACCGGGACTCATCTATATTTTAAATGACTGTTACAGTTGTACACCCTGTTTATTTTACGTTGTTGCGCTCACTTCTCTGGTATTTTAAGCACCAGATCAAGGGTAAATTAGTCATATTAAGAAATGACAATGTCGAAGCCCTGTATTGATATTTCAAGTTTTTGGATCACAGTGTACTCTTTGCAGGTTTTCCAGGTATTGTCCTTATTTTCTCAAATTAATGTTCAGAGGTGACAACTTTAACATGCCATAATTTGTCAATATTTATGCGAAACACGTCTTGCATTATTTCAGTGCAGGCCAAAGATGATCATGCAATGTTAGATGTTAAAGTTAAGGGCCTACAAAGAAAATGGAATGAAGTATGCTATCATCTTCATAGTGGTACCCAGATAACCAAGCTCGATAACTCTAGCAAGCCGGTCAAGGAACCTAAGGAGCAAGTTAATAGCAGTATTACCACTAACACCACAGGAGGCATAAACTCCAGTGGGTTAGAGATATCACAAGATTTGCAGGGAATTTCTATGCAAAATATCTCAATGACATCGCCAATGGAAGGCAATTATACATCATCTAAGTCAAATATAGGACTGGAAGGGCATCAACCCTGGAATTTTTCATCCCATACCAACTTGGGTAACCCTGAAAGATGTGCATCGTCATCATCTGTGAATTCAGTCACCACTGATTTAGCATTGGGAAGAATGTATATTCCTCGTGATGATGGCAATGATGATGATGGCTTAAAGCATGTCATGATTGCCCATAACGAGCGCATAAAGGACACCTCTGATTGCATTCCATCCATGACAAGCATGAGTCATGGACATGCACCCACGAACCCAGTTGTGCATTTGAGGACCTCTGATCAGCCAGTTTTTCGTTGGAAGACATCTAGTCAGCCAAGTTTGCCTTTGAAAACCTCCGATAAGCCTGCAAACCTTGATGTAAACTGCTATAAAGAAGTATACAGTGCCCTATTAGAAAAAGTTGGAAGGCAAGATAAGGCTGTGCTTGCAGTTAGTCGTTCAGTGGTCCAATCCCGAACAGGCAATCAAAGGCGTCGTGGGGCATGCTTGAGAGGAGACGTATGGCTCACTTTGTTGGGTTCAGACCATGTTGGAAAGAAAAGGATCGCAAAAGCTCTCGCCGAGATCATATTTGGCAATGAAAATAGCTTGATTAGTGTAGATTTGAGCTCCTTAGAGATTAGTGGGTATGATATGAGGTTTAGAGGGAAGACTGTATTGGATCATATCACTGAAGAGATTAGCAAGAAACCCTTATCAGTCGTCTTTCTGGAGAATGTTGATAAGGCAGATATGATGGTCCAAAGTGGATTATGCCAAGCAATAAGGACTGGTAAACTTTCGAATTCTCATAGGAGAGAATTCAGCATCAATAATGCGATATTTGTGACAACTGCCAAGGCAGCAAAGGGTAAGGCTTTCATGAATGGGAAAGAAATGTTCAAATTCTCGGAGGAGAGAATTGTAGCAGCCCAACAATGGGAAATGGAGATTTTGTTGGATCACTCTTCTAAGAATCAAGTGGACCATTCTTTTGGTATTTTAGTGGACCATGCAAAAAGGTTAGTGGTTAGAAATTTCAGAGAATCAAGTGAATCTTGGAATAAATGTGATAGTCCAGCTAAACGCAAATCGCGTGGCCAGACAGAGAATGATGCGTCATTGGATAGTCCCAAAAAATCTCCAAGGTCTTCAGTTTTGGGCTTCGATTTGAATCTCTCTGCTGAGGAGATTGAGACAAGCCATGAAACTGAACATGGGGATGATGAGACTGGTTCTTTGGTTGAAAATTCAGATACTTGGATTGATGAGTTTCTTGATTCAGTAGATGAGGTGGTGGTTTTAAGGCCTTTTGATTTTGATGGGCTTGCTAATGAAATATTAGAGAAAATAAGTGAAATATTTCGAATGATAGTAGGAGCTAAAGTTTTCATGGAGATTGATTTGAGGGTCATGGAGCAGATACTTCGGGCTGTGTGGTTATCAGATGAGAGCAAAGAATTTGAAAAGTGGGTAGAGCAGGTTCTTGGAAAGAGCTTAATGGAACTCCATGAGAGCAATGATTTCTCAGATCATACAGTTCTTAAACTTGTATGTGAAAATCGCTGTTTGGAAGAGCAGACGCTTGGAGTTTGCCTTCCCGCAAGGATTAATTTGAATGTAAATATTAGAACTTGATGTAACTTAGATGTATATTAGTTTGTAATAGCAATATGGTTCTCGTTTTTCGCTCTCCTAGGTTGTCAGTCTTGTATCAGAAAATATTAGGCCTGATAATCCCATATTTTTTGGGGCTTTACCAAGTTTTCGCTTATTGATTGTATCTATTGTAGCCTTAGAACTTATGCTTTGTTCCCATTTGTGACTTTATGAAGTATCTTCTCACGTTTTTCAAGGATTGATTTGCACCTAAATTTTAGGATTTCCGCTTATTGATTGTATCTATTATAGCCTAAGAACTTATGCTTTGTTCCCATTTGCGACTTTATGAAGTATCTTCTCACGTTTTTCAAGGATTGCCTTGAATGTAAATGTTAGGATGTTAATGTTATTTTCGTATAGTTTTTCTTAGGCTATAACTATAATAAGGAATTGTGTCTCTTTCTAGAGAATCTATCAGCCTTGTATTTGCTAATAATAATACCATGGTTTCCTGATTTCCCTATACCACAGTGAGTGTGTGTTGCATTCATAGAGGTCATGGGATTTTTAATCACTACACACAAATTCTTCACATATGTTTTCAAAAGATATAAAGTGCTTTTAATTATTTATCTAACTCTTTCCATTCAGTTTTTTTGGGATTACAGGGAGTTCACAACTTCCTGTGTTACCCTTCAGTTTGTATATTGTACTCTTTATTCAATCGGTATAGTTGCAGATTTTAAAAAAGAAATAGGCATTAGATATTAACTTTTCAACATCTTACCCATTTGGAACTATTCCAACTTAAAAGTGTGTTTTCCTTTGGGTATTTTGAAATTAAATTAAAACATACGGATAAAGTGTTAAATTGTTCATACCTCATGGATAAATTGATAAATTTCTTAAAAATTATAACTTGTTATGCTATCTTTCTTGCTTATCTTGGTTGCAACTGGATCAATGTAAGATTTTAGGCCAAAGTGTATTGATTTTCTTTTTAAGATGTGAACTTGATCTCTTGAATCTCCCTGAAATTGGAACTGCTCAAACTTTTGTACCGTCAAAACCAATGGTTTAAAAAACGAATCGGTGACCCGGATCGGGTTTTCAAAAAACCGATCCGGATCGGCGAATCGGCGATCCGGATCGGGAATCGGGTGAATCGGGCAGAATGAAGCTTAAAAAAAATCCAAAAAAATTATTAAAATTCATTATAAATATTGTTTTTTAGGAATTCAATAAGAAATTAGGGTACTCCATTAAGAATTGTCATGTTTTTGAATGAATATGCGAATATTGATATGTTCTTTCCCTGCATGAACCGCCATTCAGCATTTAATTTACATCACACAAAAGGATGAATATATAATTATCATGGAATAAGTATATCAGCATATATGGACTACAATAAAGCATAAAATTAGTAACATATGATCTAAAAATGAAATGATAGATGACGTTATTGTTTTTTTTGGTCACGCTGGTGCCATTGATTGAATTCGTTTAACAATTCATTGATTCGATCTAAATACGAATCATCAATATTAGCAGGTGTCTGACTATTCCCAAATCCCTGAGTGTTAGTGTTTTGTTGTGTTCCCAATCTAAAATCCCCGAAGATCGTCCATCCTTCATGCTCACCTGTAC
>NW_006498404.1:1159445-1206304 GCF_000471905.2 Amborella trichopoda
ATTAAGATGACTTGAGTCATAATGTCACAAACTGGCTTTTAATTGTTGGATCTTGATCATACGGCTTAGAGTTTCTTATTTTTAATTTTAATTCTATAAATAATTTTAAAGCCAAATTTGATGCATGCATAGATTTGACAAGGGCGCACATGACAAAAATAATAGGAAAAATTATGTAAATATCTGTTTTAATTTTCGTTATTACTAAAATACCAAATACTTTTTGTTATTATTGGCATGTCCGTTTTTTTCCTTCATAATGAATTTTTTTAAAAAAGATGTTTTGACACTTTTATGATTTTTCAAAAACTGAAATGTTTGGAATTTAGGTTTTTCAAAAACTGAAAATGGCCGTGATGGTTTAAACGCTCATGTTCTCTGCTTTGTGTCCCATAATCTGCTCTGTGAGTCTCAAAGCTGCTCTTCTGTGCATATCAAAAAAACACTCCCTCACAAAAAACCTAACTCTAACTTTGGATTATATTAAAAGCTCATGTATCATTACAAGAATTTGACAACATTTCTTGGATTTTGAAGGCATTTCGCAGATTTCTGATCTATAGTGAAGGTATGTATACAATGATTTGTGAGTCGATTTTAGAAATGTAAGTTGTATAAGATTTTGATTTAGGGTTTTGATTTAGGGTTTATATGCAAGAACACTAGTTCTTTCTCATTAATTTGAGTTAATTCCAGTTAATTTATGGGTCGATTTTGATCGTATAAGATTTTAGAAATTTGGGGTTTTTAAGAACTATAAATTTTGGGATTTTTTATAACTAAAAATTTATGCACGAGGTTGTATTGAGTTAATTATTATTTTTAGTGTATGTGAGGAAATTTACAGAACTGTGATTGATCATGTTTGAGAGGTAACACATTTGTATATACTGTTGATGTGTTGCTTTGTTTTGAATGCTGGACAGATTTTTCATTATATTGTATTGTGTGTTAACTTTGATACTCTTAGATAATTTTAAGTATAGATTTGTGATAGATATAGGGATATCTTAAAAAAGAGTTGATTTTTCTTGTCGATAGATTGAGTAACTTAAAAATGAAAATTTGTATCTGATTTATGATGGATCTTATTGAACATTTTGCAAATGCCTGTGGTTTTAGAAGTACATAGGAAATAAATAACATGCTTTATGCTTCAATATTTTGAATAGAATAATTTGTGATTAGATTTATTTGGGAGCTTATTCTATATGTAAATATGGGATCACCTATTTGGAGGTTTAATATGAGACTTAGCATTGTTTCATTGATTCTATATGTAAATGCGTGATGAGTTCTTGGTATCTCGATATTCGTTCTTTTGTATTATCATGTTCTTTTCATAGATTAGTGCTTGTTATTGTAATGGTTAATGTAAAGAGAGGAAACGATGATAAGCTAGGTATGAGACTTATATTAGAACCTATAGGTTGAGTTGAAGAGCTTCATAACACCAGGTTATGGTCTAAAACTGACCATCTTTTCTATTTAATAATAGCATGTCATTATTGTTTATCAGTTATTCAGTTAAGTTTTGTATACGTAACCTTATAATCAACATGGTGACCATATGGGGTTTCAGTGAATATAAATCATGTTTATCTATATGAGGGATATCCAGGAGGTCCTCAGTAGTTTGCTACAGCTGCATCCAGAACATTCATCCTATTACATTTGAGAAGGACAAATATATGCATACATTCATTTGCTCTTTCCATTAGTTTGTTATTTTTTAAATAAATTGTAGCCTGTTTAAACATCATACGGGAAGTACATATATTTATATTGTGACCCATATGTTTTCTATTTGTTGTATTCCAAGAAAAACAAGAAATAATAATCGATGAAAAAACACATCAATTAAATACTTGCCATCTAACCAATGAGTAAGTTCAATTAGTGAATGCTTCTAGGTTGGGTGCTCTATTTATTATCCAGTCAAGTCAAATAGATCATCCATTGGTCGCAGCCAATGTAAAGAGGTGGCGCTCTGAGACCAATTCTTTTCATTATAACCTTCAAATTGGTGAGATGACAACTACATTATTTAATGCTTACGAGATATTGGGATTGGCTATGGATGACGACTGTGTTAAATGACGTCCAATTAGTGGCCCCCAAGAGTTTATAGAAAACAATTTGGGTGAAGTCCCTACTGGAAGTAACTTGGCAATTATCAATCACTCATGGTCCTCCGCGAGTTTATAGAAAACAATTTGGGTGAAGTTCCCTTTGGAGGTAACTTGGCAGTCATCAAGCACTCATGTCCTCTGAGAGTTTATAGAAAATAATTTGGGTGAAGGCCCCACTGGAGATAACTTGGCAGTCATCAAGCACTCATGGTTGAAGGTCAAATTCCGTCAATTGCCACCTGAGTTCTTAGGTATACCCATGTCTACCTACTCTTCCTCTTCAACGTCACCATTTTCTCAGATCCATCGCATGCAATAGTACCAACAAGGTATTTACAATTTTTTGAGGATATTGAGGAAGTTGACTGATATGCTTGGGGTGCTATGGCCTTAACATGTCTTTATCGTTCCCTCGAAAAGGTTTATACTTTTAAGCGAAGACATTTTAGTGGTTTAGCTACTCTTGTGCAAGTAAATTATATTTTCGTATCTTACATAAGCATAATAGTTTAGACTACTTTCCAAAAATAATTATAGCTTATCATATCTTAATATAATCCAGTGCTGGTCTTATGAGTATATTATGAAGCTCATATCACATATTACCTCTCCAAATATACCTAGAGTAAATAGATAGGAGCCACCAAATAATTATTATGGCAATCCACATAACCTGATACCTCCAATTAAACAAGAATTTGATAACTTCCAACCTAATGAGGTTAGTGGTAACTTTGATATTACAATATTTATTATGATTTGATATTGATTTGTTTTAAGTATTTGTAGTTATTTGTTGGCTGATTGTTGTATATGTGATTTCATATCACATGATAGATAATATGGAATTCCTATTTCAAGCTAAATGATGTCATTTCAGATGATAGACAACATGCATTTGGAACCGCAATGTGCATAACCATCTTGATATTTGAAGATATTGCCGAGCCATATATGGCTGGTTGTGTGTGCTGACAATTTGGAGCTAAACAGAGTATTCCAAAAAATCCTATCTATGTTGGTAAGAGGTCTAGTACACAAGGTGGGCATCGAGATTGGAGAAATGCTAATTATGACAAAATCCATCATTGGTTGTCTCGACATGAGCGCATGATACCAGTTATTGAAGTGGATACTGACAATGGGTTGCCCTCAGATGGAGTACAAAGCCTGGTACCATTGAGTGACTCATAAAATATGAGTGTTACATAATAAATCAAAATAATGTACTACTAAAAAAAGTCAATAATTCAAAAAACAAAAAAAAAGCAACAAATATTTATACAAACACAAAATAAACAACAAATATTAATATAAACAAACAAGTTCAACAATATCTACCCAAAACAATAAATACAATATAGTGTACTACTATATATCAACATAATGTAGCATAAAATAAATCAATTGTTCAATAAACTACCCAAAACAACATATATTAATACAAACACAAAATAAAAAACAAATATTAATACAAATAAACAACTTCAATAATATTTACCCAAAAAAAAGTTTGCTTCATCAATACCCAACAAATATTAATACAAAAATAAAATATTGTATTAATTATGATAAAATTAATCAACAGTATACAACAAGAGTAAAAAAGGTACCAATCACGACAAGACTGAGAGCAAATATCTTCAAGATTGTGGAATACTATATAGAAGGATAGAAAAGCTCTGTATTGGGGGAAATTTTTTTTTTGGAACCCTAAATTTAAAATAACAAGAAAAATACTCCTATATGCTTGTAGAACACCTTAAATTGGGTTTTTTTGTACGAAAAACAGAAACTTTAATTTTCAGTTTTCAAAATTCGAAATTAAAAAAACTGAAATTTCAAAAAGTTCGGTTTTTGAAAAACTGAAAAAGGGTAAAAATGACCTTTTTTAAAAAAGAAAAAGTTTATATAAAGTTGCAACCTTAAACCTTAAGATGTAGAATTAAAGATCACCTAAAAAATCCATTGGAAAATGTTGTTTTAATGATGAAAAACCTTCTAATTGATCATCTTGACATCGAGATGTATGGATATGAAGAAAAATAAATTTGTTTGAGTCCGATAAAAAGTGTATCTTGCAACACATTATCTAGACGGTCTATTTTAAAGATTTTCTTATATTCATATATCTATTTGATTTTATTTACAATTTTATCATTAGATATGAAAATAGATTTTGAGATAATCCTAAGAATTTTGTACACAAAATTATATATTTTTGATAAAATTTGGAGGTGCGCCTTAATTTAGATCGTTTAAGGTTGCAACCTTTTAGAAAAATAACGTGAAGCGGAAAAAACAGTCACGCCAGTAATGTAGGAAAGGATTTGACATTTCGATAATAATGAAAATTAAAATGGATATTTACTTAATTTTCGCATGATATTATCTACAACTTGAGGCCAAGGCTAAGCTCATGTTGCCAGCGCCATTTTGCTGCTCTCAGATAAGGCCCTGCGTGCTTTTCCAAAATCCTTCTTGGCAAAGAACGAAAAATTAGAAAACACTCATTTTCCATTGATGGGCACGCATATTCTCACTCCAAGATATTCTGCGCTGGGTTTTGCTGCTCCTTCATCTTCCAGGTAAAACATTGAACCCCCCGTTTAATGTAAAATGGGGTTTGTTTTAGTGTTCTAATTCAATTCCTCCCCCTAGAGAAAAGCTTCAAAAGAGTGAACAATTTTGGGTAAGATTGCAAGCTTAAGAACTTGAAAGTTTGAGATTGAAATTGGGTGTGTTTCATGGTTTCAGTGAAAGTCTACAGCTACTGTTGTTTTCACTGGTTAAGTATAGACTGTAACACGAACGTTGTAAAATTCCATATATGAGAACTCAAAACAACTGTTATGTTTGACAGATGATTTGGACATAAGTACTTCGAAATTTAGGGTTCTGAAATGGGGTTAGTTTTGAGTTTTTATGGAGAAACTGCAGAACACTGGTAACATATATTTGGTGAGTGAAAACAATCTGAAAATAACCACTTTCTGCCAAGAATTCACCCTGAAAGTTTTAAAATTTAGGGTTCGGGGATTGAGTTCAGTGGACTTTGTATGGTACTTATGTGAAAAAACTTAAGTTTCCTTTCTAGCGAAGGATATTTGGTTTCTAACTGAATGTGTTTGACCCCTGAAAATTTAGTACTTTACCATTTCTAGTAAAGACTTGGAACTCTCTGAATCAAATTAGGAAAAGGAGGAAGCATTTGCCATTCCTCCATCCTTTGGGGAAAGGAAGCAAAATCAAATGAATGGCTGGCGCCTTCTCATCTTCATCAACATTCCTGTCATCTGCTAAGCATGTTGCCTGTTGCTCCGACAGTAGTAGCAAAACCCACTATGTCTCCTTCCCTGTTTCCACTTCTTTCCATAAACACAATAGCAATAGACCCTCTCCTCTTCAAAGAAGGTTGCCTTTCTTGCACAGAGGAGGAGGAGGTGGCCATGCAGCAGCAGCTGTTCGAGGGAAGCCGAAAGAGATGGTGTTGGGAAACCCCTCGGTGACGGTGGAGAAAGGAAAGTACAGCTATGACGTGGAGACCCTCATCAACAAGCTGAGCAGCCTACCTCCTCGAGGAAGCATTGCGCGCTGCCTCGACGCCTTCCGCAACCGCCTCTCCCTCGCCGACTTTGCCCTTGTCTTCAAGGAGTTTGCCCTCCGTTCTGACTGGCAGCGCTCCCTCCGCCTTTTCAAGTACATGCAGCGCCAGCTCTGGTGCAAGCCCAATGAGCCCATCTATGCCCTCATGCTCGGCATTCTTGGCCGCGAGGGCCTCCTCGATAAGTGCTCCGAGGTCTTTGAGGAGATGCCGACGCAAGGTGTCCCCCGCTCTGCCCTCTCCTTCACTGCACTCATCAATTCCTATGGCCGCAATGGCCAGCATGAAGTGACCCTCCACCTCCTTGGGCGCATGAAGAGGGAGAGAGTTGCACCCACGGTCCTGACCTACAACACCGTGCTTGCTGCTTGTGCTAGGGGAGGGCTTGAGTGGGAAGGTTTGCTGGGCTTGTTTGCCCAGATGCGGCATGATGGAGTGCGCCCGGACATCGCCACGTACAATACGTTGCTCAGTGCATGCGCATCGCGGGGCCTTTCTGACCAGGCTGAGACCGTCTTCCGGGCGATGAATGAGGCTGGTGTCCTGCCTGATGTGGCGACACACAAGCATCTCGTGAGTGCTTTTGAGAAGGTTGAACATCTTGAGAAGGTATCGGAGCTGCTTGCTGAGATGGAGTCATCAGGGAATCCACCAGATGTGCCTTCATACAATGTCTTGGTGGAAGCACATGCTAGGTCAGGATCGGTGAAGGAGGCAGTGGCTGTGCTTCGGCAGATGCAGAGGGCGGGCTGCGCACCCGATGCATCAACCTATGGGTTGTTGCTTGACTTGTATGGCAGGCATGGGCGGTACGAGGAGGTGCGGGGCCTGTTCCTGGAGATGAAGGCGGGAGGCACTGAGGCTGATGCGGCCACCTATAATGTGTTGATCGGGGTTTTTGGAGAGGGAGGGTACTTTAGGGAGGTGGTCACCTTGTTTGATGATATGATTGAGGAAAAGGTGAAGCCTGACATGGAGACTTATGAGGGCTTAATATATGCTTGCGGAAAGGGTGGCCTCCATGGAGATGCGAGGCGGATACTGTTGCATATGCAGGGGAATGGAATTGTCCCGAGTGCAAAGGCTTACACTGGAGTCATTGAGGCTTTTGGACAGGCCGCACTCTATGAGGTACTAATTGTTCAATCTCTCTCACATTTTTATCCATTCTGCTCTTCCCTCATTTCATTTTTATCTCTGTTGGTGGGATTTTTCCTGGCAAGTGGTTAGTTTTGCTTTTCTTTTTCACTGGTTTGTGATTCAATGTTAACTCAAGAATCTTGAAGTAATTTGGCAGTGATAGCTGAACCAGATGGGCATATGATCCCCAAATTCAAAACCTTGATTTGATACATTCAAGCTTCAGATTTTGACTATATTGCAAAACCTTAGACATCTGCTACTAAATGATTCTAGAAATACCTAAGAAACACCGAGGAGGAGAATGACAGCTGCCCAAATAAGTGGTTTATCCACTCACTCATATGCTTCCATGTGCACATGACATACATTTTGGAGTTATTCGCATGTATTTGAACATGACACAAGTTGAAATTATCGATATAAGCCAATAGAAAGAAAAGCTTGGGAATTAATTCTATGACTTTAGAAAAACTTATTCTTTTCGCAAACCATTGGTCCCATATAGACTACTTGGCAAGCTTATGGTACCCCTCTATTTCTTCATTTGGATGCCCCTTTTGGGGATGCATCCAATTAACGCTTCCATCTCCTCCATGTAACAATGCTACATGTTTATCTTAACTTCTTTCAATGAACCTCAACCATGGGTGCTGATTCCTAGTGCTTCAATCCTGCACCATCTGTTCAACCACAAACAAAACCTTCTAAGAAATCTTAATGCAAAACACAGCTCCTTGAAATGTTGAATGTAATGCCCACGCAAGCCATTATTCCTTGTAAATGCATCAATGTTTGTTGCTAGTTTGAATCCCTCCATAGTCATTGCTGCACGCCCAATCCAACACACCAACAAATATTTCTTACTAAAAAAAAGTTTGTTCCTACAAGGACCTCACCCGAAGACTATTGCCCTCTTTATTTTCTCATCTCTAGGTCTTGTTAGCAAGCAACTCTTTCTTGGCACCTCTTTTGATGTCTGAACTCTCTGCTTAGTAGGTTTGAATGCAGCCTCAACTTTGACCAAATGAATCTTAAGTCTTCTAACACCCTTGTCTCCACAGGCGAAATCCTTTTGTAACTTTTAATGGTGTCTCATGTCTCAATGCATGGGCCAGCTACTCTAAGAATGGATATTAGGAAGAGTAGAGCAGTAGACTTGATTTGTGTATTTTTGCTGCCCAAGGATGACATCATTTTTCAAGAAAACTACCTCATTTCCGCTTATTTTTAGAGTTGGGAACTCCAATACAAAGTCCCAGAAAAGCAGTATATGAGCTCTCCACCCACTTCCAATATCTTTAGTCACATATAGTATACCGTATCATTACCACATATAACTCCAAATTCCAGGCCCGTTGAATGTGTTAACCTTGTTGGCATGGTTAACAAAAAAAGTTCAACTTGTTAACCTTTTCTAGACTTATTTAAGTTAGATCTAAGAAACAAGGCTTGGTCAATGCATGCTTTTACATAAGCTACTGTTACTATGATAATCTGGGATGGTTGGTTATGTTATCTCCGTCCAGTGGGAGGTGATGGGTTTCATTGTCATCTTGGTTCCACCATTGGGAGATGTATCCTGATCCAAATCTTTTAGCCCCACTTAAGACTAAGCATTATTTCTTGCACAGAATATCTTCACCAGCTTGCTGTGCATGTTGATTCTTTTCCTATCCATAAGCTTAAAGAAAACAAAAGGAAAGTTGGATTTGAAGGGATCATTCTTGCCATCAATCTCAAACTCAATTATGCATTATGAGCTGTATCTTGATCCCCTTGAATTGGGAACTGAATTTGGTTCACATTATTTGTTACACCTTGGTACTCTTCAAATGAAATTCATCGCATTTTTTCCCATTCTATGGTCCTTTAGACATTTCATCTTGCTCAAATCTTATTCGTTGGCAGCTTTCCATTACCACCCTCTTCTTCCTATTTATTTTGGAGCCCTCCTCTAAGTCTTCTTAGATAAGTGGTAGAAGACAAGGTGATGCAACCTTCAGGATCCTTTTGTGATCCCTATTCTTGAAGCGTCCTTCTCATAAATGTTTTCTTCTATTTCCTTATGACATGCTGCAAGGCCAATATTGCTTGGGAGACTGAGTGGGACCTTCTTTGACACAAATCACATTGTAACAAGCAAAACGCTCATCAGGGGCAAGTGCAGCCTTTTAAACTATGGGTATTAGAGGGATGATCTTAGAGAAATGGGAATTTCAACATGCTAGAGTGTATAATGTAACCAATCTTCATTATTCTTGTGCAGATCTAGATCATTGCACCATACTACAAGCAACACAATTAACATTCTGCTGTTATACCAATATTTTAAAACAAGGACTTAGGGCTCGGACATGCTGGGACCTGAGGCTGAGTCATCCACCTACTCGGCCGTGTCTCTGGATAAAATTGAAAGGGGGGTTGGGACTGGGTGAGACTCACTTGTATTTTGGCCTTTTCCATCTGGACCTGGCACCCTGCTGTGTCCAAGTTATTTGGGTGAGGCCGATCCTGAGTAATCAATTTATTTATCCCTGGTTGTAAGAGTGTCATTTTCCTACTTGTGCATTTATTTGTCAAACAAGACACGATATTTGTAACAACAAAGAAGTCAATTTACAAAGCAAGTATATTTTCAAAGTTATGAACAGCCCTTCTGTACAAGAAGAAATCCTAAATTACTGAAGAATTTCAGCTGCCATTTAGTTGTGCTGATTATGATGTAACCTAAGGTAAAGAGAAATTTCAGAGTTTGACGATTATTTAATACAGGAAGCAATTGTCGCTTTTAATACAATGCAAGAAATCGGGAGCGTACCAACAATTGACACCTACAACTCTCTTATAAACATGTTTTCCAGAGGGGGGCTTTATAAGGAGGCCCAGGTTGTTTGTTCCCGCATGAATGAGGCAGATGTCCAGAGAAATGACGAATCATTCAATGCGCTGATTGAAGCATTTAGCCAGGGTGGGCAGTATGAAGAAGCTTTGAAGACATATGTGGACATGCAGAAGGTGAGATGCAGCCCAAATCAACGAACTCTGGAGGCGATCTTGTATGTTTACTGTTCGGCTGGTCTAGTTGAGGAGAGCAGAGAAACTTTCCTTGAAATTAAGGAGTCTGGCGCAATGCCTACTGTCGATTCCTACTGTTTGTTGCTCTCAGTTTTTGCAAGGAGTAACAGGTCAGTATGTGTATTGATTCTTATTAGTTTTAGTACACTTCTGAAGTGGGCTGTTGCAGGATCTCTGCTTTGGTTTCATTTATGGTTACTGATTTCCTTTTACCTTATTTATCTATTATAGTTACTGAAATGCAAGAGGCTCATGCTTTTATTGATATTGTTGATGTCAAAGAGTTTCAAAGAAACCGAACATCAGATATGTCCCATTAACTTGAGACTACTAGAACCAAAACAGACTTTATTGCTACATGGAACCACAGGTTAAATTTTTGTATTTTTAATAGCATTAGAAAAGTTCCATGTAGAATGTATATTTCACTGGTACTGTAATTTAGGAGTACACTGTATCATTCCTATGCAATATTATGCAGAGGAAACGGCTATGGTTGAGCATAAAACTTTTATGATTCACACTGCTTTTGTGTGCCAATTGTGTCTGTTATAACACCTTGGTTACTAATTCCTCCCCCCCCCCAACACCCAAAGAAAAAAAAGAAAAAAAAAGAAACTGATATATTGTTAAAGCAACTTCTTCCACATGTGCATGTGTTTGTGTGTTTTGGTGCCGATGTGTGTATGCTTGAAGTTATGAGAAAACAGACTAGTGCTTTTTGCTACTTTTGAGGCATTTTGCTAGTTTGTCGGATGGAGAACTTGGGAGCTATTGGGAAATCTCAATGGCTTGTCTCTGACGATCGGCAATAGGATCTCTTTTCCTAGTTTCATTCTAAACCTGTTCAAATATGCGGTCTTTGTTTCCATTGTTGTAAACAATAACTGGCCAAAAGCTATGTACTGGATATCATTTACACTTTGTAATATTGATAATCTATACGTATGGTGCTTGTGGCCTCACTTAGGGTATGGCCTTAAATAGACCAGAGTGGCGGACTAGGATTCATGTAGCTAACCCCAATTAATTGGGAAAAGGCTGTGATGATGATGATGAATATTGATAATCTACACGTATCTTTGAGCTTTAAATCAGAAATATTTAAAGATTGAAATTTGTATCTTAATGTGTACACTTTTGATGGTCCAGTCGCTTTGGGGATGCAGTTGCATCATCTTTGGGATTCTATAACATCAACTTGTCAATTGCATGGGACTTATTGTTAGTGTTATGCTATGCTTGTGTGCCCAGTATTCCAGCTGAGAAAGAGTCACATTTTGGGATTTGCCTTAAAAAGGTTAAACAAATAGCATATCCATAGGCTATATATGTTCAGGAAAAGTTCTGTAGGGAGTTTCAGACTAAGTTATCCAGGATCCCTAGAAAACACGTATTCTAGAAATACATGCTGTAATTGGTTTCCAAAAATGAAGTGTATTTCTGTTGTTTGTTACATGTGATTCTTTTTCTCCCCAATCTTCACATGGTAGAATACGTGCCTAGAATCCATGCTACACTTTTATGGGCATATATGTTTTGTTCCACTAGTCTATGTATTGGCGTACCATGTATCAAGAGATATATTGTGGTGGGAACATCAATAATCTTTGTCTTATTGATTTATGTATTTTAAAAATAACATCAGCAATCTCTCTCGTGTGCTGGTGTTTTGGAGTTCCATGTTTACATAATCTAGGAATGAAGTACTACTTTGATCGCCGGGGTTTGATTAGGGGTGGCAACGGATCCGGTATGGGTTGACCCGGACCCGGACCCGGACCCGGACCTGAAATAGACTCTAAGTACCTGGACCTGGACCCAACGGGTCCAAATTGAACGTACTTGTACCCGATGGGCAATTTTGGACTCGGGACCTGGACCGGTACCCGACACTAGCCAATGAGGGGGTTTGGAAATCGTTTTGCCCCAAGCACCTCATTGCCTTTGCTTTTATAGATGGCGACCCACTTATTTCTTTTCTTTCTGTTCCCATCGATGTGAGACTAATCTTCCTATTTATAGGCAACAGTCTCTCTCTCTTCTTATCACTTCATACTTCTCTGTAGGTGGCAGGGGACCCCATCATTCCATATAATGAGTGGCACGCATTTGTTAGTAAGCTTCCCAAATGATATTGGATTAAATATGTTTTCCACGAATTTCTGAAAACCATCTTAAATTTGTCTGATGGTAGTTGGGAAAATTTATGGGAATCTACAACACTAATTTCCTTCCCCCAAAATTCCAATCCACGTTACCCTCTTTTTGATCGCAAATTAGGGCCAATTTAGGGAAAGCTTAACTAATCTGAGGGCAAAAAGGAAACTCTGATAACTCGTTACCCCATCTACATATAGTTTTGGCTTTTTATTAAAATACAAAGTATGGGTACTTTGGTCATTCTTACTGAAAGAAATAGCATTTCAGTAATAGTCCCAGCAAACCCTTCCGTCTTTCATTGCGAGCATTTATACCTGTTTCCCCAATCAATGCGCCGATCGATAACCTCTACCGAGGGGTTGAAGAGAGAGAGAGAAAATTGTTGTTGTTTTGTGGGTTGGGAAAATCTTTTAGTCTCACAACGAAAGATTTAGAGAGGTAATGTGAGGGGGTTTGCTATAAAATGGAGGGTAGGTCTCAAAAGGGGTGGCAAACTTCGGGTTCCGAATCTTCAGGTCCATTATGAAGGACCTGTACCTATACGTGGGTCCAAGATTTTGGACCCATACCTGGACCCATGTCGGGTATACCCGGAGGGTCCCGGGTCGGGTTCGAGTCCATTGCCAGCCCTAGGTTTGATCGAGCATTTAGGGTGAAATTTACATTATCAGAGGAGGTTGTTCTGATTTCTCCAGTGATGTTGGTCATGGTTGGCTCCTTGTGATAGCTATGGAAGCTCCTCCTGCAGGGGTGAAATATCATTGGGCTTGGCTGCACGAGTCATTTGTGGGATATGCTTTGGGAAATGGTTGTCAAATTGTCTCGCGCATAACATTATATGTTTTTTGGTGGATGACAGTTTTCATAGGGATGTTGGAATCCTGGAACTCTTACTGCCAAGCGGGTTTCTCACTTTTAGACCAAAGGCCTAGTTGACCAAAACAGAAACAAATAAAAAAATAGATTCATCCCGTAGCTACTGACTCTATTTGTTTTCCATATATTTCCTTGTCAATGTCAGCGATAGGATCGGCTTTTATTAAGTAGATTTAGGCCCTGTTTGGACATCGAGGTAGCCATATCCTGGCCTTATTTTTAGTTGCCTTTCTGGGCAACTGTGAAAATTTGCACTCTTCAACAGTCATAATCCAGTGGATGTGTGCAACAGTCTCCACGTTTTTAGTGATAGGGGTCAAAATGGATCTTTTTCCTTCTATTCTCCAAGGCAAAAAGGGAATCCATTCATGGCGATTTCTGGATAAGTAGGATTCCATTCCTTGAGTTGCACTTTGAATAGCGGCATGCCAAGCTGTTACATAGGTTTTATCGCTGCTGCTGCAAAAAGGGACATGCGCATGGGGCCTTATACGATTCATTAGCCGAATAAGTGGGCATTTTGTTAGAGAAAGTGTTACCGAAGTTATTAGCATTGATGATATTATCCTTTTTTTATCATTTACTGATTCCCTGCAAGTTTTTATCTGATTTAAATGTTTCATGGGTGTAGGGTAACTAAAATGTCTTCAATGTCTGTTCTATATTGATTCAGGTTATTCAAACTTCTGTTGTTGCCATTCTATTCAAATGTATAATCTGGTGACAGAATTGTATTTGCTTTCAGTGGATCCAAAGTAAGGATCAGGTTTGTTTAGGGCCTATAGATAAGGAGTAATTTTAAAAAATAAGTATAAAGAACGTGTCATTAAGTGGGACCTACTATTTTTGACCATTCTTATTCCTTGTAATGGCAAAAGATAATTACAGCTACTGGTTACTGTTTCGCATCATTTTAGTCGCTTCTTAGCATCTAATAGAAAGAAAATAAGTTCTATTATAGCGCTAGCTATAATCTTTGCCTAGTAACCTTCGATATTAGGATTCCTACAGATGTTCATCTTCGTTGCCATTTTAGACTCATGTCTGTGTGATTCCAAGGTCTCAATATTTTATCCTTTGGGTACATGAGTTGTTCATTAGTAGCCATTCATTACAACACGAAGCACTCATTGAGTTTTAACGTCTAACCCTCCCTGATTATTGGTGAAAAATCTGTCTAGGTTGGATGATGCACATGAGCTATTGGACGAAATGAGGACAAACAGAGCATCCAATGCTCACCAAGTTATTGGAACAATGATAAAGGGAGAATATGATGACGATTCTAACTGGCAGATGGTGGAATATGTGTTTGATAAGTTTGTCTCTGATGGATGCGGTTCAGGATTGAGATTTTACAATGCACTGTTGGATGCATTGTGGTGGTTGGGTCAGAAAGCTCGTGCAGCAAGAGTGCTCAGTGAAGCAACCAAACGTGCTCTCTTTCCTGAGTTATTTCGACACAGCAAGCTTGTGTGGTCTGCAGATGTGCACAGGTAAACTAACTGAACTGTGCTTTTCTTGTTCTTTTTGGTAATTAAACTTTTTTAAGTGGTAATTAAACTGTGATATCTTCTTCATGGATTCTAAGGAGCATTTGTTGTGTTTTATGGGGACTGTTCCTTTAGGAAATTTGCCTATTCCATGTAGTAAGATTCTACATCCATTGAAATGCATACTGTTTGAGATGTGAGGGTACTAATTACCATTTAAGTACCTATCTGCGTCTTGAGGTTGGTTAGTGATCCAATTGTCATGAATTCTCGCAGTACCAGCACCTGGAGTAAACTTTTGTGCAGAAACATTTCCCTTTTGTTTATAGTATTTGTGTATGTGTCCTTTTCTCTTAGTGGATGTTATAGGTGTTTTCTCAGCCTTGGCATTTTGATTTCCTAGTTCTTTTTTTTAATTGAATTTTCATGGATCAGGATGTCTGTTGGGGGTGCACTGACTGCTCTATCAATATGGCTGAACGACATGCATGACAAGCTAGCAAATGGGGATGATCTTCCTCAACTCGCATCCATCGTAGTTGTGTATGACCCTACTCCTGACTTTTATTTTATTTATTTATTTATTTATGTTTTTGGTTTAAGTTGATCATATGCCACTAATATGATATCTATTTAATATGATATATGGATTGTATGACAAAGATGGTGTCTTGGAGTATTTCTGTCGATCGTTCGTGGGATACGGGCCTATGTCGGATAGCAAAATGCTTGCACTTGAATTATTTGAAGGTTTTCTTATAAGAGATGTACAATCAAATCTATTTCTCAATTCAATAGATGCCCCAACAAAAAAGAGAATATGGCATCAGAAATGGTAGATAGGCCAAACAAAAATGTGATTATGGTACCCAAAATGGTAGATATTTAATAAGGAGGTGCTATTAGAAATAGGCCTACTGAATTGGAACTCAAATAAGAATTCAAATAGATGGTTTCTTCGAAAAAGCAGTGGTTGATCTAGATTTGTTTACGTGGGGATGAAAAAGGATTTCATTGTCTTTATTGATATCAAAATGTATTCCATTCCTACTATTTATTTTTTATTTTTATTTTTTATGCTTTATTTGATATTAAGTTGATCTTTTATTTTATTTTATATATTTTATTGTCTTGATCCTATCATGTTAATTTCTATTCCACCTGCTTGGAGGGTAGTTTAATAAGGGTGACGACCTTAAACTTTCCCTTAACCTGTCCCACCCCTGGTAAAGGAGGTAGATTGCATTAGGTAGGCAGCCAGTATAAAGCTTTGCCACATGTTATCATGAATCTTCATAGAGGAAATCTCTGCGATGTTTTTGTTGAAATTATTACATTTTGATTCCGGCTGATGGATTCCTTGGAACCTCTTTTTTTAATGATTTCAATTGAAATCATGTCGATGGAATTCACTGAGTTTTGAGGTGAAGATAATGTCTGTTGTATCTCAACATTGTTCCTTCCGTTTGTTTTGGCTTGGAATTGTTATGAAGAAATATATTTGTACTTAAACTGCAAAGTTGCAAGGAAATTATAAGAAGTTATAAACTCGAGTCATAAAAATATAATAAATTAGTAAAATCATTTTTTTTTTCGTTGTTTCATTAATAGAAAATAGAGTTGTTTCATACTTTTATCATTATTATTATTTTTTCTAAAATTTCTATTTTTAATTGAATTCCTTTGAAATAATTTTAAAAAATTTCACATTATAAAAAATAAGGAAACAATATTTGAAAATGTCCTCCTGGTTGGGTTTGATCCCAGCCCGACCCAATCCTATCTGCAAGTTGAGAAATTGCAGAGCAAGATCTATCACTGAGTTGTTTTGTTGCATACACGAAATTGATCCTACTGGTGGGGATAGAAATGTCTTTGAGCTTATGGATCTGAACTGCTAATGATAACTGACTTGCTTTTCTTCTTGGTGATGTGTATATATAATAGGCGAGGTGTTGTAGAGAAGAGCAAAGAGGCAGGTGGATTTCCTGTGGCGAGGGCCGTCTACTCATTTGTAAAGGAGCAGGTGCCGCCATCCTTCTCCATCGGTGGGTGGAACAAGGGACGGATTGTTTGCCATCGCTCTCAACTAAAGCGTATATTTCCCCTTCGGGAAGGGGATCGTACTAGGAAGGTGTTGATCCAGGTTGAGAACTCATCTCTACACAGTATTGGAACCACAAGAGGTCAAGCAAATTCTGATGATCCCGGTCACAAACAAGCAAGAGAAGAGCTGATGCAGGCCACATGAGAAAAATTGGCAGGGGACCAAGGTTGATGGCCTTCTCTTATGAGAAACTTCAGAGGTTTGAACCTCATTCAGCGCCCAAACTGTTATGTCTACTGCAAAATGGCAAGTGGGAAAGCTGTTTTGGTTTCTTTTTGAAGAAACTTTGAGGGTTCTAATTTTTGACTATCCTTACCCAAACTGATGCGTTCACCACTAAGCGGGAGGTTAGGGGACTGCGTTGGTCTTGTGAGAGAAGACATCCAAAGAGGATCTCAGGTAGCCCTTGGGGAGAGCTGCTGTTGCGCAATTTTTATTTGGGTGATTTGGAACCCCCCCTTCATGTATTTTAATGTAAGGCTGTATGTGTTATAATTTCTTGGATAATGGAAGATCATGCTTGAAATTGAAAATTTTTCTTTGTTTTTTCTTCTATACTTTTCGTCAAGGCCTGGCCTTTGCCAGGCCAAGCTTTTTACAATTTGTGAACTCTAGGCGAGGATGCTTATCTATGATTTTTATCGGTATTGGCTGATGTAATGCATGTGCTTGTATTTGATTTTTATTGGTATTAGCTGATACATTAAATCCACCCATATTATGAAGCATTTTAATATGTTATATATGTTATGCGGCCCTCAAAATGCCGTAAACATTTTTCTCCGGTTTATATTTATCTCTTTCATCCCTCTATCTCTCTCTAAATTTTTTTAATATTTATCTCTTTCATCTTTCTAATTCTTTTTGTGTTTTTCTCTTCCGTCTCTTTAGTTCTTTTTAATATGTATCTCTTCTTTCTGTTTTTACTTACTTCATCAACTTAACAAACAAAAGCCATTCCAATGCGATGCAAATATCTTTCATCTCTGATTTTTTTTATGTTTATCTCTTCTTTCTTTTTAATTCTTTTTAATATTTATCTCTTCTTTCTCTCTCTACTTACTTCATCAACTCAACAAACAAATGCCATTTCAATGCGATACAAATATCTTTCATCTATCTAATTTTTTTATGTTTATCTCTTCTTTCTTTTTAATTCTTTTTAATATTTATCTCTTATTTCTTTCTCTAATTTTCTTTATCTCTTCTTTCTTTCTCTACTTCATCAACTCAACAAATGCTGCGGCATAAATCTAATTTTCATAGGAGATGGGGTTGATGGGAGTTTTTATAGGAGAGGGTAAGGTACACACACATTGTTATACAAATCTCCTTGGAGAGAGGAGAGTTAGAGAGAGAAAGAAGAGAAAAAATATAGAACCCTAATTCTTTGTATTATTTTATAGTTGACCTTCATTATGTTTTTCTTTCAAACGGTATAAAAAAACCCCTGAAGATTTTACCGTACTCTTCATCTCTTATCTCCCTCTTTTATTCTCACGAAAATTAGCCCCAATGAATCTTTTTATACTATTTCAACCCAAAAACGTTTTTTTAATGGGTGGAGAGAGAAAAAGTTAAAAAAGTATTTGGGATGAAATGGTATAAAAAAATTTATTGGGGTTAATTTTAATGGTCAATAAAAGAGGGAGATAAAAGATGAGGGGTACGGTAAAATCTTTAAAGATTTTTTTATGCCGCTTAAAAAAAAAAAGGAAAGATAATCTATCATGAAATAATATGAGGAATTAAGGTTCTATATAAAATTTTCCTAAAAAAGAATGAGAGAGAGAAATAAGAGATAAATATTAAAAAAAATTAGAGAGAGAAAAACGAAATAAACATAAAAAAAATTAGAGAGACGAAAGAGATAAATATAAACAGGTTGTTCTACAAATCTCCTTAGAGAGAAAAAGAGAGTTATAGAGATTTATAGCGAGAAAGAAGAAATAAAAAAAGAATTAGAGAGAGAAAGAAGAAATAAATATTAAAAAAAATTAAGAAGAAAAAAAAAAGATAAACATAAAAAGAATTAGAGGGATAAAAGAGATAAATATAAACAAAACGAGAAAAGTGTTTGCGGCATTTCGAGTGCCATATAACATGAGTTAGTTTTTACGGTACCATATAACATAGGTGAGTTTAAAGTACTTAAAATGCCGTATAACATGGGTGGGTTTATGGTACTTACATGGGTGGGTTTACGGTACTTAAAATACCGTATAACATAGGTGGGTTACTTAAAATCCTGTATAACATGGCTTTGGATTTATGGTACTTCATATGCCGTATAAGATGAGTTAGTTTTTACGGTAATCAATTACCTTTTTGGATCTATCCGAAATTGTAATATTTTTAAATGATAAAAAAAAAAGATTAAGATAGAAAATAAGTAAAAATTTTTAATTCATCTAAAAAGATATCACTTTACTCCCAAACCATCGAGCCAAAAATATTCAAGTCTGACTCAAATTCGAGTCGCGTTTCTCTTACAACTTTACCCGCTCACGCCTCTCTCTCTAATCCTCACGCTCTTCTCTCTCCTCCCTGCTTTTCCCTTGTCTCCTTCCTGCTTTACCCTCTTTCTCCTCTCTACTTCATGTCTTTCTCTCTGCTCCATGTTTTTCCCTCTAACCTGCTTCTATTCAAGCTTAGTAGCATATTTTTCTCTCTATAAACAATGGCTCAGGCCCTCCCATTATCTCTCAAAGACAGCCAAACTCCGTCTTTCTTCCTAAAGAGTCCCAGAAGACTCCATATGAGACTCATTTTACAAAATAACCGATGATTGTTATCTTCGTTCAACAGCAACCAAGCCTGCAGCCCTAGCTGTCAACACTTCATCTCTCTAAGAAATGACAGCAGCTGAGTTTTCCCTTTCGCTCTCCCAAAAACTCAGCAAATAGAGGCTAAAAACTCAGCAAATAGAGGCCAGGTTCGCAGCCCTAGCTTTTGCTTCTTCAGTCTCTTCTCACCCTCTACCTCTTCTGCTCTCTACAAAAACCAGCAACAAGATGCATGATTTCACATATTCAAAGAGGTCGTTTGTACAGAGCAAAACATTATAGTGAAGCAAGCTATGCTTGATTTACTCATGAATCTCAAGAGATTATAATCTTGCTGGTTTTGGTCAAGTCAATGAAGACAAGGTGATTCAGAATTTCTTGAATATAGTATACAATCTTGACATATGGAAAGCCAGCCATGGCTATCAATAGATTTCTTAAAATTTAAGCTCTGTTTCTATTCAAACACATACATTTTTCTCAATTCTCGAACTAGAGCCCATCTCAAAAATTTCATCTCGACATCATGTCATCAAACTAGAGCCCACCTCAAATATTTCATTAGAAGATGTTGTTTTGATGTCCAAATATCCTCAAATTGATCACCTCGACATCTAGATGAATGGACATGAGAAAAAAATGAATTTCAAATTTTGGAAATGGTGCATCTTATGACGTATTTTTGGACTGTTAGTTTTTCAGATTTTTAAGTTTTGATAGATATGCTTGATCTACACTATTTTTGAAGCTTTAAATTTTATAATTAAATATGAAAATATATTTTAAAGCATTCACAAAGATTTTCAGTATTGAAATCACATTTTTCGACACTCTTTGAAGATGCGTTTTAATGTGATTGTTTAGAGCCTCGGCTCTATACAAACCAACAACCATTAATTCTAGCATGAGAAACACTTGGAAAATATTGATGCTCAAAACAACACAAGAAACACTATAAATTGAATGTCCTCTTAGTACCACAACCATTAATTCTAGCATGAGAAACAATTGGAAAATATTGATGCTCAAAACAACACAAGAAACAATATAAATTGAATGTCTTCTTAGTTTATTGAGCAATGATCTAATGCAACAGTTGTATCATAGTATAATGCAACGACACTTATAAAAAATCATGACTTTAAATTTTGCATACACACTCTCTTCATCTCAATAATCAAAATCCCAAACAAGAAAAAGCTCAATTTAAACCCTTGATATGGTCAAAATCATTTCCCTCCAAAAATGAATCTTGACCATTCATTTTGTGAATTTCAAGATCTTAGCCTTTATAAATTCAAAATCATTCTTAACATTGTTCATCTAATGATAATGAAGCCATCCAAAAAAGTTGAAAACGGAAAAAATCCTTCTAAGGTCTAGATCTAAGCATCTCACCAAAATGAACGGCTTATGAGCTCAATATATACTTTTTAGGTTGTGTTTTCAAATTTTCTTTTTTTATGATTGCTCATTAAAATGAAAAGAGTGCATATTTCACTATGTGTGTAGGACCTCAAAGGATCACCCATGTGTGTAGGACCTCAAAAGATCACCATTAAATTTGGCACACCTCAAAGGATCACCATGGACCTCAAAGAATCACCGTTAAATTTGGCACACCTTAAAGGATCACCATTAAATTTGGCACACCTCAAAGGATCACCATTAAATTTGACAAAGATCTTTATAACCCAAATGATCACTATTAAATTTGGCACAGATATCTAAAAAAGTTATGACATGGGTGTCGGACTTGACTTGATTTTTTTAGAGATTGATCTCTAGAAAAATTATCACATAGGTACAAATCTCTAAAAATGTTATCACATGGGTGTGGGTCTTGACTTTTCTAGAGATCGATCTCTAGAAAAGTTATCACATGAGTGTGACTTGATTTTTTTAGATATTTGTGCTAAATTTAATGGTTATCCATTTGGATCCTATACACATGGGTGTGGGAGGGTCTCAAAAGATCATTATTCATTTAGATTTGTTAGAATTTATGTTAGAATTTAGAATTCTTATATTAGATCTTATTTTTCCTATTATTTATATTTATTAAATTATTTATATAAATAAATGTGATCTTATTTTTCCTATTGTTTATGTAAATAAATGTGATTTTATTTTTCTTATGAGAAGGCGATGTTATTTTTCCTATTATTTATATATATTTATGGAAAATTTACATCCAGACCGGTTTTTTAAACCCTTACAAAGAAATTATTAGGACAACCTCTTAAAAATTTTTACTTTTTACAAATTTGCCCCCTTTAACATCATACCTAGCAATACATCGCATTTAGACATCATTTTTTTAAAGGTTTAAGCGGTTCGACGGCATTTTTTAAGGTTTAAGGCGGTTTGATATTGCGGTCTGATATTTCTATCATTGAATTGGATATTATTTTTTGAAGGTTTAAGAAGGTTCAATATTAAAAATATCAGACCACATTTAGACTTTATTTTTTGAAGGTTTAAGACGATCCAATGTTTCTAACGACCGAAGGCAAATTTGGAAAAAAATGAAAAATTGGGAGACAAGGACCTCCGCTTAAATTTCTCATATTTTTAGCTCAAGACGTAATTTTAGACCATAAGTAAAAACATCTCATATTTTTAGACCATCTCATATTTTTAGACCATCACGTAATAACAGTAAATTAAAACAGCACGGACGTAATTTACCCTATATTTATTTGGTGCTTTGTGGCCTGCTCTTTTATGTAAGTATTTATATTCACCTCTCAATTTAAATCCTTTTGCAATACAAGAAATTTCCTGCAACCATGCCTTCTCGCTCCCCCAACATCTTTAACTACAAAGTTTTAGTAGATTGGATCGAAATAAAGAAGCCAGGCTATACAACAAACAACATTTTCTTCAAGATGGACCTCACCCACCGCACATGTTTCACCAGTTCACGCCCAAATGAGCATCATATCGAGTCCAGCACCATCAGCACCTTTCCAACATCTGCAACTAACATGGGCAGATCCATACTTGGTACTGAAAAACATGTTTAAGAGAATCAGCGTGCCGTCTATGCTCCTCGAAGACCTAAGCTCTGATGTCACTTGCAGGATATTGGGATGAATTGAACGCCCTCGACTGTCAGGATGGTGGGGCTCAAGAAGCATACGACGTGAAGATTTCGGTAGGGATTTCGGGCGAGATAGATGATCAAACTTCTTTTTATTGGCCAATGAAGAAGATGGAGATCAAAGAGAACATATGAGCTTTCTGGGAGGTGTTAGAGAGGGAGATTAATGGGGTTGGGTATCAGAAATTAAGGGGCGGATGCCTAACGTAATGTTACACTCTCCATTTCCACTGTTAACACTTCAAAAAAGAAAAAAAACAGGGATGAAAGAGGACCGAAGCCCTACTCCAAAAAGAGTGCATTATTATAATGTTATTTGTTCTTGTTTTATATTATTGCTTTTATTGTAATATTATTTGTTCTTGTCTTATTTTGATCTTTCATAAAGATAACAACTTTTCAACTCAGTGGGAAATAATGCAAGGTGTAATCACATCTATATCATTTATGGGAGAATTCATGGGCAAAATGAGAAAAAAATTTACTTTTTTAGCACAAATGTTGTAATGGCAAGTGTTATCAAAACTAGACTAGGTACCCAACTGGAAAAATGTTCCTGTTAGTTCAATAAGCATTTTGGCCGACCATTATACTTGTTGAACGGATGAAAATTGATCAGAATTATAAAATATTTCGATGAATTTTCATAAATCACATTTAAAAACAAGTTGTCCCTAAGGACTTATTTTTTAATTAAACCGAACCAATTGAACCGGATTTGGTTTTGGTCGGTGATCCAACTAGTTAGAAGAGCCAGGTTGGTCCGGCTTCGTGAACAGCTAAATATGTAGAAGATTAATTCATAATCAGATGGACATAACGTAAAACTATCACCTTAAAGAAAATGTAACAGACGAAAGAGTTTTCATATAAAGTTATACTTTCAAGCTTTCTATATCCTAATTTTAGGCAAAACCCTAAATTTAGAGAAACCCTAATTGGAAATCCTAATTTTACGATAAATCTTAAATTTTGTACATTAGGTTAATTAAATTATCTAATATTAAAGCTTCAAGTGCTCAGCTTTAATGATGCTACAATTGGATCAAATAAGGTTTAGTAAATGGGTGAGTTTATGATAAGTTGCAGTGTCAAGCGAGTTACAAAGGGATTTCTACAAAATATGCAATTTATTAATGTATTAGGGAGCTTGTTACAATTTGTTTTACCATATAAATAATATTTATTTACAAACAGGATGATGAACTTCCTTCATGTGAAACCTGAATTCATAGGCTTTACCAAACCTAATTCCAGAGGAAAAGGTTTCAATTTTGTATATTAGGCTAATTAAATTTTGTAATTGTGAAGGAACACCCTTAAATTTGTCATAACAGAAAAATTAAAAGCGTAACATTCTATTTAGAAAAAAAAAAATAATATAAAATGGTTTAAGCTAATATGACCAATAAGATGGTGAAGAAACATGGAAAAAAAAAAAAAATATCGAATTTCCCAAGAAATAGAAGATACTAATTATATTGGCAGCAAATAAAATTCTAATTGGATTTTTTGCATAAAGAGAAAATAGTAATCCATGAATGTAGGCAAGACCCTAATTGAGCTACTCCACACACTTCATGAAAGTAAACAAAACCCTGATTATATAAGAACTATTGACCAAAGGAACCAAATAACACCCATATTGAAGCATTCAAGTAAAAAAAAGATAGTGATCCACAAACAAACAAACAAACAACAGAGCTTCATGAAACAAAATCACACACAAAAAAAAGAAAAAAAAGAAAAGAAGAAGATGAAACAAAATCCTAAGTGAGTTCATCCATAGATTCAACTGAGCTTCATTGTTAAGACATAAAGAGCATGAAGTCGGAGAAAATCCTAATTGCAATATTCGACAGCGCAACAAATTAAACCCCAAAGAAACTATCATAGATTGTAACTAAACTTCATGGTTGATATTTGCAGATATAACAAAGTAACAATGAAACTCTAAAATGAAAAATTATAGAGAAAATGAAACAAATGAATGCCAGCTCTCCTTTACCATTAAAATATTAAACCAAAATTTCCGGAAATGGTTAGCTTTGAATGAATTAACCAAGGACAAAGGGCAAACCTCTAATTTATCATCTCAACATTGAGTTGTATGAATATGAAAAGAAAAAAAGATTTTGAGACTTAAAAATAGTGCATCTTGCGACATATTATATGGACCGTCCATTTTCAAAATTTTCAAGTGTTTATAGATCTACTTGATTTGAACCGTTTTCCGAGTATTAAGATTTTATAATTAGAGATTGAAATAGATTCGAGTGAATTACATACAAAAAAAAAAACGCTAATGAGTCAATCTTGAGTGAAAATTACACGGAAGTTCGGTCAACCAAAGTTTTTTATTCTTTTCAAAATTGCCCCTCGGTCTGAGGATACTATCCTTAGACGACATTTTTTTGTTTTTGTTTTTTGACTTGTTCCAATAGTAGGGTTGTGCTCTAATGTTTGGGCTCAATTGGTCCGATATTAGCATCATCGGACTTCCTTCTGTGGTGCTCTTCAAATTGGTCTGAGGTTGGCATCCTCGAATAGTACGAGCTATCCATTCTCGGACTGTCTTCTCTGGTGCTCTTTAGGGCGGTCCAAGGTTGGCATTCTCTGACTGTGTTAGCTCATTTGTTTGCTAAGAAATAAGGCGACCCGAGGATGCTCAGACTACCTTATGGACTGGGCATTACCGTACTAACAAAATTTTGAAAAAGAGAAAAAACACGGGTTGACCGACTTTCTACATAATTTTTGCCCAAATTTGGGCCATTTCGTATTTTCCTTTTTTTTTATTTATTTATGTATGTGCATAAATTACTCTTCTCAAGACCTCTTAAGAATTTTTACACCAAAATTTTATGATAAAATTTGGATTTGCGCCTTAGTTTGATTATTTGAGGTTGCCACACCCATTAACTAAAAGGTGAGGTTTGTATAGAACCAAGACTCTAAAAAATCAAAGTAAAACGCACCTTCAAATAGTGTCGAGAAATGTGGTTTCAATGCTGGAAATCTTTTTGATAGCCTTAAAATATATTTTCACTTTAATTATGAAATTTACTTAAAAAATAGTGTAGATCGAGTAGATCTATGAAAACTTTAAAATTGACTGTCAAGAAATACATTACAAGATGAACTATTTCCAAACTCGAAATCCATGATCAATTTGAAGATATTTAGACATCAAAACAACTGTGAAAGTTTTGAGGTAAGCTCTAATTTGATTGTATAAAACCTAGGCTCTAGATAAACTTTTTCTAAAATCGTTAATTTAGCTACTCAAGTGCAACATAGAAACCTTCAACAAAAGCGAAAATGCCATGAAAGAGCAAACTTTCAACAACAAAATGAAGACAGAAAAGGGGGTGCAACTTGGCAATTACACGTCAAATATACATGGCCCAAAACCAAAAATCAAGCCCTAACCTTGAAATCTAAAACCCACCACAATCAAATACCTTCAAACCCTAATTTCCCACTAATATCACCCATCTACTTAATTAATCTTCAAAACTATTTAAGCCGTGTTAAATAAGATCCACAGACGAGGTTGAGCTGCTAGAGCAAGAGATTGTCGCCTGCAATAACTTCTTTAGTTTGGAGCTCTATATAAGCACTCATATCATAGACAGAGAAAATATCTTTCGTACATCATATTTTCAAATTTCATTTATCAATAAATCCAAGGTTTCAAAACATATCTTACGACATAAAGATCTCATATGTTATATCTTCTAACATCTTAAATTAACTTTATCCCATCTAAAAATAAGAGTTTAAAAAACATTATTTCTAAGCCCCCTTCTCTCTCCTCTTGTGTTTCTTCTCAACCTTATCTTCCTGTTTTTTATATTGAAAACATATATTTTGAAAAAATATATTTTTTAATATTAAAAAAAAAAGAGAGGTTTGAGAATAACATGGCAAAAGAGAGAAGGGGGTTTAGAAAAGAATATATAAAATGTTTTCTGAATTTTTGTTTGGGCTCAAAAAATGAGATAAAATTGGTTTTGGGGGGTTAAAAGATGTAATACTTAGAACCTTTATAACGCAAGATATATTTTGAAACATTGGGTCTGTTGAAAAATGAAACTTAAAAATAAAAAATAAAAAATATACAGAGATATTTTCCTCTACAAATATTAAACAATAAACATTGAAAATACATGCTTAGCTCAAAACAACTAAAAGATTTTGATGACTCTCTTTCAAATTTGGTATAGAATGAAAATACATCCCTAATCTTCAACTCAAAATTTACCTTTGATGTATTTTGCATGTTCTACAATGGACATGCCAAAGGAAAGACATGGCTCTTTCTCCACAATGGTTGTGGAAAGAGTACCCCATTCTATTCTATTTTATTTTATTCTTTTCTTCTTCTTTTTTTTTTTTTCTTTCTTTCTTCTTCTTCTTTATTACTATTACTATTATTATTATTATTATTATTTTTTGGAGGTTTTTTGTTAGACTTTTTAGGGTTCTTTTAAAAGGGTGCGGTTTGTATAGAACCGAGGCTCTAAACAATCAAAATAAAGTGCACCTTCAAATAGTATTGGGAAAATTAGTTTCAATACTAAAAATATTTATGATAGCCTTAAAATATATTTTTATCTTTAATTATAAAATTTAAAACCTAAAAAATAGGTTAGATCAAAGATATCTATGAAAACTTGAAAATATTAAAAATTGACGGTCCAAAAATGTGTTGCAAGATGCACTATTTTCAAAACTTGAAATCTATTTTTTTTGTCATGTACATGCATTTGGATTTCGAGATGACCAATTTGGAGATACTTGAGAATCAAAACAAGCTATTCTAGTGAAATCTTTGAACTTTTTCCTTTCTAAAAATGCATTCTGATTAGTTGCTAGAGAAAGGGTAATGTGATTAGCTATGTCATATGTTCTTGGCATTATTATTTATTTTTTTGGAATATGTAGCATACAGTTTGCATCATAAGAACATCCACCGTTCATGCTCGCCAATGATTTCAGATGACAAACATTCATAGCAGTACACTGTACAATTACTCTCGAGTCTCTATTGTCTATTATCGGGAAGGGACAGTTGATGCTCCTGTGCACCATACACAATGCAGCAATGGTGTATGATATATTTCCCTCCTAAATTAGTCACACATTTGTAAGAGCATAATTACGAAATTAAAAATTAATAATCTCTGGACTTAGTTAACAGTAGAAAATTTACACTTCTTTTTCCCCTACTTTAAGCAGGAGTTTCAGTTTATCACACTGCAAATTCAATGGCTGCCTCTTCCATGAGCTGATCAAATATCAGCCCTGCAATTTCGACTCGGACTTCTTCTACTTCCTTCTCTCTTCCCCAGTGAGTTTGGATCCCCATATCTCTCCAAACCCAGTTTGTATTTTCACCTTCAGCTCTCAAAAGCCTGCAAATATTGACCCAAGATTCCATGACAACATGCCTTCTCAAATTAGGGCTCGTTATGTCAAGCTCGAAGCATGGCTCGGCAGTTTGATGTGCTGATTGAGCTGGTAGCGAGCTTTGATGGATTTGCCATGGCTCTGTAGTTTTAATAACAGGCAGAAGTAAGCTTATAGAAGAGAACAGTCGAAATTATCAAATTACATAATATTAAATCCTTTATCCTTAGGAAAACTTGGTGGTCTTTATCATGGTATGAATACTGATGATTTTTTTAGGAGAGATGGAGAAATTTGATTACAGTGAATATGTTGTGAGAAATTTTACCTGGTCCAAATTCTGTTAATGAGGTATCTTTTGAGGAATATGATTCATCGTCGAAAGGTGGATCGAGGACTGAAACAGGGCTTGAATTCTCGGAGTTGGAACTGCTTTCTCTCTCTCTAACTTTTGTTTGGATCCTCTGTTTCTCCCTCTTCCTGAATTTGTTCTCTGTTCTTGAAACGGACGGGTTTCTTTGTTCATGGGTCTTTACCTTTCCTTTCTTCCTCAGCTGGAAGCTATCCTGGGTCTCGATAGACCTGTGAATTCTCCTTTCCGGAGATTCTTTACAGTGGGGCTTGACCCTCTCTCTACACTTTTCCCTGTTCTTCTCTGATTGCAGTTTCATCTCTAACTGCAAATCTTCAGTGTCCATGGCGTTTACCTGAGAATTCCCCTGATTTCCTTCAATTCTTTTCCTCCTCTGCAAAGTACTCTCTCTATTCACGAGTACCTTGGGTTCTTCCCTTGCTTTCTGCAACTTCTTCTCCCTCTTGACGACCGCCTCTTCGTCGAGGGTCTTTTTGTTGCTTTTGTGTCTTTCTCTCTCTAAACCGTCATCTCTTTTTAGGCTCAGAAGGACAAAATCCCCATTTTCTTGCTGCAAAAACGTCAAGGACTCTCTAAAAGAGCACGTCCTGGTATGGTGATGCTTCTCTGTGTGGAATTCAGACCAGTCACTAATGGCACTGACCGACCGGCTTCTGGAGAGAGAATTTGGGGCCGAAACGAAACTTCCAGCTAAGTTTTTGCCTGAACTTGGGTTTTCCGGCATAGACTCGAGACCCATTAGCTTGGCGACCACATTGGGGGTGTTTGTGGTCTTGCAAGGGGGGCATTGGTCATGGACATCGACTCCTCCTCTCTCTCTACAACCAGAAATCCGAGAGAAATTGCCTGAGCAGATTAGATGTCGGAGAATTCCAGCAAAACATCCGGACGTCGGAGCTTTGGTGCTTCTTGCTTGGTTTTCTAGAGAGAGAGGGATCTTCATGGATGGTAGAGAGAGAGAGAGGAGGGGAGAGGGGAGAGGGGATCAGAGAGGGTTCATGCTGAAAGTTCGCGTGGTGAAGGGAAGAGTTTGGTTATAATCGACATATCGAGAGCGAATAGTGAGTCTAACAAGCGTTCGCAAAATCGAATAGGAACGGTTAATCGGATATGGACTCGGAATGGTTAATCAGATAAGGACTCGGAAGTAGAGAGAAAGCTCTATGCTAATAGTGCAGAGAGAGAGAGAGAGAGAGAGGGTAAATTGATTGATGTCGGCAAGCTCACGCGCTTCGCGGTCATGGATGGATGACGACGGGGTTCAAAAAAAAGGTGGGTTTTCGCTTCTGGTACGAAGTGAGAGAAATGAATAGTGAGATTCGGGTAAAAATTGGGTTTGAGGGGAAAAAGGGATCCTTCCTGTTGGTGATTGCTGCAAAAAAGAAAGCAATAAAGGGGGCGATGGATCCTGTTTTGAGTAAATTTGGTGGGTGTTGTGGCGGGCTCCAGATTCAAATTGGTGCAGTGAGAAAGAGATGCGGAAAATTCATCTTTGCAAAGTCTTACGTTCACATTCAAGGCACGTGAACGCTTGAGAGGCCTACTAAACCTATATTCTCTCTTCACACTCATTATGTCTTTCTCAAAGGTTTGATTCCCAGATTCTATTCTCTTATAGAAACTGATCTGGATCAGATCGGTAGATGGGCTGTTTGGATCGACGATATGGCACGGTGAACTCGCAAAAAAAAAAATTTTAATTGAAAAACAAAAATAAAAGGTGAGAAGGGCTCTATTAGAGAACTTGGCAGAAGTGGCTCATCCAATAAAAAAAATTTCAAGAACAAAGAGAATTAAAATATAACAATTAAAAGATGAGAACAGTTTTATGATTGGTACTTTCAGAATTGGCCGGTTTGTAGTTCCCACTATTTTGCAGGAACTAGACTGGTCATATCGGCTTCAAATTTGAATCTACCCGTTTCAATTTGGATTTGCCAATTCCAATCTGAATCGTCAGCTTTTTAAACATGGGTCCCAATGCATTTAAATGCCGGGTACATTGGGCATCCGCCGTTCATTGTTAATGATGGATGGTGCGGATTGCACTTGTATAATTGGGAGCTACAGTTGATCTTCACATATCATGGTTGATTGTGGAAGGTGGATGCTCAATTGCTCCATGATGTGTAGCATGTGCATATGGCAAAGTGTTCTATGAGGCATATGATCATAGAGAACTATGCTCTACGTTTCATCACTGTCTGCTCAATGGATGGACGGTGCAAAATAGTCCAACACCATCCATCAATTGGCTTGACTATTCTTTGGTAATGTGGATCAGTTTTTTTTTCCATGCAATAAATAAGGAAAAGAGGGTTCAATAGGGACAAGTATTGTACGGGCACCGACCAAAATATTTATGGCATGTAAGTGATAAGATGGGAACCAGAAGGGAAAATTTTGTTCTGTATGGGAAAGTACTTTACGAGATCACTCAAGTTTCCTACGGTATTTTTTTTTTTCTTTCTTTGTTAAATATTTTGGTCGGTGCACGCACAGGTGGCAATGGATCCGAGTAGACTCGATATTTAACGGTTATACCCGACTTCGGGTCTGGTTGTGGGTCTAAATTTGGACTTCAGGTCCAAATACGTTTGGACCCAACCCGTAATGTACCCATGATAATAGGATATATAAAAGTGTTTTTAGGCGCGTGCTAGATGTTCATATCGTCACAATATTGACAACATTTACAGTATTATTGAACAAAAAAAAAAAAAAAAAAACTCATAATCATAGGGTATATAATGGTAAAAAAATGACAGAAAAAAAAAAAAAAACAAAACTTATAGTCATAAGGTGGCATTGCATTCGATAAGACTTGGGACCCGACGGGTCGACTCGAAACCTAATGGGTACAGGAACGGGTCCAAATTTTCGTGTCCGGAAAAAGGTCCAGCCGTAGCCTACCTATACCCGTCCCATTGCCACCCCTAAGTGCGCGTACAAAGCCTGACCCTTCCCGTACACCAAGTAATTAAGTCTTACATCTGTCTAAAAACTAACATAAATCAATACAAAGACCAATAGTTTTTGTAAACAAACCTTTAGATTAATCAATACGATATACTTCTTCCTCGACACTCAAATCTATCATTATCTCTAAGCACTGTTAACTCGTGACTAATAAAGTCGGATTCAACTTTCCCCTCCAAATCATTATTAGAATTTATTGATATTTTACCATGGAATCTCTGCATTAAACAATAAATACCATGAACTTCGTAGCTTTACCAATTTTCAAACGAAAGAAAACAGATTCTAGGTGAGGTTATTGATGGACTCCTACGACCAAAAGTAGAAAATTTATGGAATATTTGAAAATTTATTTATATATATTCATCTCGAAGTAACAATCCCTCTCCCCTCCACCCAAGAAAAAAGGAAAAAAATAAATGAAAAGGTTAACATTGGAAGGGTTGTGATGGATGTATTAATTAAAACATAATTATTTTTTGTTTAAATATATGTTTAACGGAAGTAACTTAACTATTAAATGGGTGTGGTTTGTATAAGGCCGAGGTCCTAAACAATCAAAGTAAGCCGCACCTTCAATAATGTAAAAAGATGTTGTTTTAATACTGGAAGCGTTTGTGATGGCCTGAAAATTCATTTTCATATCTAATTATAAAATTTAAAACTTCAAAAATAGTGTAGATCAAGGAGACCTATGAGCACTTGAAAGTCTTGAAAATTGACGATACAAAAAATGTATCACAAGATGCACGATTTCTAAGACTTTTAAATCCATTTTTTCTTATATCCATACATCTTAAGGTCGAGATGATCAGTTTGAGTTTCTTTAGGCATCGACACAACCTCTTTTAGTGAATTTTTGAGGTACACCTTAATTTGATTGTTTAGGGCCTCACCATTATATAAACCTTTTCCTTCTTAAATAATGGCAAATTTGAAATTTTCAAAGAAGTACATTGTCTTTTTTTTTTTTCATTGAACTACAATGTTATCTTGAAAAGTATGTATTGCAACCCTTTTTGTATAATTCCTTTATCCTATAGTATAAATTTCAACCTTAATATTATGTAATAACAAAAGTATCGTTTGTCTTTTAGCGATAACAACCATACTTGATGAGTAAACTACCACAAAAACTAACTTTTTAAAAGAAGAACCACATAGTTTGTAAATCCATCATAACAACTCATTCTAACATTAACTTTTGGATTTTCATCAAGCTTTGTAAATTGTAATGCATAAAAAAGAGCCCAAATACCATTTCCCAAACTCTTTATGATTCAGTTTTAATCTGACTTCTATTTGCTTTTATTTCCGATACCCTCCTCCCAATCTTTGGTTTTGTGTAGGTCAGCAGTTATGTCATGGTCTAGTTGTCAACAATGTAACCGATCAAGGTCATGCATGACTCCATAGTCCTCATATTTTCCTTGACCCAATTTTTTTTTGCAATTTTTTGTCAAACATATAGGGTTAAGGTGAGTTTGGATACACTGAGCAAGTGTACTATGATCAACAATAAATGCTAATGAAGGCAAACAATTAGGCAATACATCTTATTGAGCCAGAAGTGATCATATTACATATAAATGCACATTAAAGTAACGTGTCAATTCTTTCCGATTGACATTTCATTGGGACTTATTATCACACTGGTTCCTAAAATCTCCCCCAAATTCATTATGTAAAGTACTAACTACTAGGTATCTAATCCAAGTAGTAAAGAAAATTTCTCCCCAATGGAAAGACAGATGGCCCTCCATATAACTAGCAAGATTCCTAATCAAAGAACTATGGACCTCTGACCAAATATCAAAGCCATGAAGAGACGACTCTCCTATTGGCTTAAGATGAAAACCTTGAGAGTTTCCATTTGGACTTGGCTGATTATGGTGCAAGCCTTGAGAGTATCTATTTTCTCTTGAGTTTATAACATTATTGGCAGATTCTTGAGCTGAAGTAGGAGACTTACTTGCCAAAATAGACCACCAAGACCCATTGTCATTGTTGGAGTCTAAATATTGATCTTCTTTAGAGATGACCAAAGGTTGCAGAATCTTTAGTTGGTTATATTCCATGCTGTCCTTAGAAACCAATGGCATGAGCTGCAAAATGGGATCAAGTGCTTGTAGCCTATTGTGAACCCAATGGACTTGAAGACTCTCATTGACTTTTGAATCGGGGAGAAGTTTATCTGCATTTATCCTAGATACTTCAACAATACATGATGATGATTTTGGGGAAGAAGCTCCATGAAATTTATGATCAATCTCGATGTTGTTTTCAGAAGTGAGCTTGTCAAGGTAGCTTCCTTGAGCTTCAAGTTTCAGTCTTAATGGGTTTTGACCCCGCAGAGAAAATGGGCATTTTTAGTATTTCTTTTTAAAAAATAGATGGGTATTTGAGGCTTCTCTCGGCAGTCTCTAAATACAAATTTAAAATATTGATAAAAAGGAGTTGGTAGCTTTCATTTCTTGCATAATGAGTAACCAGAAAATCACTGGTATTTCTATTTTTGGTCTGCTAACAGAGTAGAAGAAATAAAGTTAACACCTGTTAAGAATTCACTCATGATCATAAAGATGAATAGGGAGGTTAAAAACGACCAATTTTCTCATATGCTTCGATGTGGGGCAAAATACGTAGTTCAACTTGTTAAAGATACTTTCATGATTAGTATCAATACCTGCTATGTGATTTTCAATACTCCTAAAACTTGTTAGAAATGAGCTTCTAACAAGGTTGTCAACTTATATCAATGCTCGATTTATTATATCCTATAAAGCTTGTGTGGTGAGGTAGGCTAAAGCAATTGAGCATAAAGAAACTAGAATCAGTTACTTGATGGACAAAGTTAGGGCTGTAGTTAGAATTAAGCCCTAGTCCTATCAAGACTTATGCATTCCCAGAGGACTCCCGAAAACTTTCCCTTTTCACTCTAATGGATAGAAGGAAAGGGAGACTAAGGCTGCCATTGATCTAAAAGTATTAATAGATTATATTAAAGCCCAACACACCCCAAAGTGAAAAGGCCATGATTGCAAGAAGAGATGATCCAATATCTCTCCAACTTCTGAACAAATGACATGGAAACTAGGGAATTTGTGCCCCCCATATTGGACATGGGCCTCCTCTAAAATATTTTCTCTGATAATGAACTGGCTTAAAAAATTTAGAGAGTAACTGGGCTACCATCATAATTAAGACAAGAATCACAATCATGAATAGTCTAAAATCAATAACAAAAAGGGAAGAAAATAATCCGGGATTGATTTAATGATTTGATCAATCTGGTTCAACCAATTTGTCCTGTTCAACCTATTTTTTTCGATCTCTGACTTTCACATCAACTAAACCAGAAGTCATCATGTTTCTGTCGAAAAATTAACACCTAAACTCTCTAGGAATGGTCTTCGTAATATTAGTACAAATGTCCATGATTCGCTCATTGAAAGGAAACTTTTAAAAAGAGAAATCAATGACTCTCATTTGAAGAAAGTGATCTTATTTTCGTCATCCCACTATTTCATAAGACATCACATGTGAGACAAATATTACACCCTCAAAAGAGTACCTTGGAAGCACATTCGCTCTCAAGCAACCTATGCGGAGAGTAATTTCCTTGTAAAGCACATTTTATTTCTGCATGGATGAAAAGATTTCAGGCAACCATATGCACATGTCATTTAAGTCACAAATAACTATCGAATACAAACTCCAAAAAGAACAGGGAAAAAAGATATTGAAATTTTTCATGAAAAATGTTCCAAATTGGAAATGTCTACTAAAAATGTGCCTCACCTCCAGTTGACCATATAATCACCTCCGCACTTGTAAGTGCAATTGCAAGGCTTCAGTAATTTGTGCACATCTGCGAAGTATATATATGGTTTACATGGGAAACTAGAATTAACGCTACAAAAATATAGAGAAACATAATGTTTAATTATTGGAAAGAGATGTTTCAGTTCATAGCATTCTTAAACTCTCATGTAAGGACAAAGTCTGCAAGTTTTATTTGTTAAAATGGCTATAGATCAGTACATGTTCCATCACATACTGGTAGGCAGGAAGCAAGAACTACTTATAAGAACATATTTTTGAATGAGCAAACTGAAAAGGTTTATAACTTGGCATTAACAAATGAAAAATATTTCAAACTGTAATTAAAAGCGAAAGAAAGAAATAGAAGAGAGAGGCATATCTTAAGCAATAAAATCTTAATTTAAGATCGCCACAAAGAGTTATCCCTAAATCCAATTAAGTATTTTTTCTGTAATATGGCACTAGCCTTATTCTTTGATGAGCAAACAAAATTGCACTATAGTGCATACTGCATAGATTCGGCTTCTAGAAAGAGGACCGAGGTTCATTAGCATGGATATATATTTTTATCTTTTGGTTGAAACATCCAGGCCTAGTTCTTTTATGAGTGGAGTTGAAACTATAAATTCTATAAACATTTCCATTCCCTTCATATTTGAGTTGCTCCTATATCCAATCATGAGTAAGCTTAATGCATCTAGTGAAAGGGGGTGGACAGTGACCCCATTTGGATGGCTGAACAAGTCTAAATTGACAATTTTATTTGTTAATGAAGGACAACAACTTCTTCTTTGTTCTCTATTTAGGTGAAAGAACTATGAACAACTTGTTCTTTCAGTTGGTGTTTCTTTGACATGAGGGATTCCAGAAGTCCATCATCGAAGCTAGTAAAGAGGGTTGCTTTGTACTCCTAAATGGGTGGAGTGCACAAAAGGCCCTATAGCTGAAATTTGGTGCGCCCAAATGGAGCCTTAAAGTTCACAACTATGTGTGTCAACTGCAGGAGAAATCGGAGAACCAAAACAAACTATGCAGCATTATAATTATCGAACAAAACCAACACTCTGCTCGACAAGCAAGAATTGAAGGAAGTGTGCCTAGTGAATGATCTTGGCATCTCATAAAAAGAAAGAAGGCAGAAAGTGCAAAGTTTACAAGATACTAGACAGAAACTACCATCATCATCTTCATCATCATCATAATCATCATTATCATCATCATCATCTTCATTGTTATGATTATTATTATTATTATTATTATTGTTGTTGTTGTTGTTTTTATTGTGTTGTTGTTATTATTATTATGGCAAAACAGAAATGAAAATATCATTGTTCATTAATTCAGCTATTATGTCACTTATAATGAGATATAGCCACTGTCATTCACTATAATTGCCACATGTGGATGATGTGCATCTCAGCTATTTTTCATAAAATTCCCTTCTCTACGAAGTGTTTAATATTGTCTTAAAACCAAAAGAGGATGTAGCAACAAGAAGGGAGAGTTGACATGTATGGAACCTCTAATACTTGAGAGAATTATTTATTACCAATTTAGCATCATAATATTAGGAGCTTGTGAAATGTATCTTTATATAATGACTATGACTAAAATGCCATTGATTGAAAAACAATAGAGAGAATCATACTGTTTTATACAACTTTTACAAATATACGCCTAATATACAGTAAATTAATACAACAATAAACCCCCACCCCCGGGCCTAAAGAAATTTGATGGAAAATTGCTGTGTATGCTGAAAGACTAAGGATAATCCTTGAAAGTATTAGATAGAGTAACTTCCCGAATTATATGACAAGCTCTGAAAAGGCAACATTCAGCTCACCTTATCATGAACCTTTTATTTTCTTAGTTTATGGCCAAAGATTAAGTTTTTATAGTAACCATATGCCTGCCAAAATGCATAATGATTATTTTCAAATTCCAGCTATGAAGAAATACACAAGAATTTTCCAACTGAATAATCCAACACACCATGTGATTTCGAAAACCGAAAGCATTCATCTCAAATGCTTCACAGTTAGAATGAAGACATCTATAATCATCTGACGTCAATAAAACCATTTGACTCTTTCAAGTTTATTCCTCTTGCTGTCTCAACTCCTTAGATCAAGCCAGAATTGTGTCCTGGAGAAGTCATAACATAACATGGATTTCATAATCTTAGTTGTTTCCATTTTAGAGAATTTAAGTTTTCACCTTAAATATTTTAAAATTCTTAACCTTTAAATATATAAATGTCATTGGATACTGTAATATTTTACTCTAATATCATTCAATGCTATAATATTTTACTTTATTTGACTTAAAGTTTAATATATTACAAGTAAAATGCTTTTGATAGTTAAAATTGTACAGAAATATTATACAAGCTAAAATTAAAAATATTCATGAATATTGAACAACTCAAGGTCAACTTAGCTACTTGAAAAAAGAAAAAAGAGACTCATCTAGATAGAATTGAAATATGATAGGATGGCACTCACGATGCGACACCAAAGTTGGGAAGAATATCAGAGAGTCGTCTCCGCTCAATTTTGGATCCTAGAAAAGCAAAAGGTCAAGAATCACAAAATTGTAAGAACAATGAAGCATTAAAGTGTTTGTTGAAATACACATGACATTCAGTTTCAAAGTTCAATATTTACTATCATGAGAATCAGGAAAGAACTTATAAATTCTGTACTTCTGCAAAGAAACCATAAACCATGTCAAAGCAAGCCACACTACAAAGAGAAGTAGGGCTATAATCAATTATGAAATCCATCTTCGAAAATTTTGAAATATCTACTCTACAATATTTATTACTATAGCAGATAAAAGGGCATGGTTATAAATCTGCAGGTGGCTTTTGACATTATAGATGGTAAGTCCTGGAAGAGACATAGCCTTCAATATGCGTTTGGATGTTGCTCCTTGAACACATTAAACATTATAAAGATTTTGAGTTCAAAATGTTTGAAACCAATATGTATGGTGGCATGCCATTGATTCACGTGCAAAATTTATATCAACTCCAAACATCAGGAAGTCTTTTGGTTCAATCATATAAAATGTGACAGAACCAATTTTTACATCATCTCCAAACATCAACAAGTCTTTTGGTTCAATCATATAAAATTTATACATTACTACAATTATAGTCAACTTTTCTCAAAAAAAAAAAATGATAAAAATCAATTTTAGTTGAATGAATAACCCTCAACAGTTAATCTCTCGTCTCTCGTCAAGAGCTGCTGAATGCTCCTTTCGATTACTATAACATACATCATTGGATTTAATATGTTTCAAACTATATTGATTCCCACTTACTATCAGCTCCACCAAGTTTATTAACTGCCTCCTCGATACGAGATCGCAAGTCTTGAGTCCAGTGCAAGCGTTCCTTCTTTGAATTTCTTGTGTTGCCATCGGAACAAGAAGATTGACCTATCAATTTTCCACCGTTCGATGAATTCTTTTGAGAACTTCGACGGGTCATAGTGGTGTTTGTGTCAGCAAATTCGGCAGTGCAGGAGTCCCCCTATGCATCATAACCAGTTCCACATGAATGCCTACAAACAAGAATGTTTGCATGACAAAAACCTAAAATATTTGTGTAAAATTTCAGCATGCAAAGTAAGTATCTGTAGAAGTACATGTCAAGTCAGGTGGCAAGTTTGTTTCGCCAGTCGATTTGATACTCAAATGAATCAACTCATGATTTGGGAGGTAAAGTTTGGCATTTTAGGACTCAATTAGATAGATAAATTATTGTAGTTATCTATGTAGAGAGGACGGGGGGGGGGGGGGGGGGGTAACGAACAATGGGGTTAAACACACAGGTCCATGCAAGGTAGGATGAGTCAAGAGTAAGGAGAGTGCATGCTATAATTGCGGAAATTAGCCAGCATTTATGAGTTAGTTACACAAGGAAGAGGAAAGAGAGATGAAGTGAGAGCCTCCCCTAAAAAGAGAAGGGTCTGTTCACCATGCTTCTATGCTAACTAAGTAGAAGCAGAGAAGCAGAGTCTTATTTCATATCAAGTACATGAAAATTCAAGACTTAGATACAGATTTTGAAAATCAGAGAGCCACACACAGGTCCATGCAAGGTAGGACGAGACAAGAGTAGGGAGAGTGCATGCCATAATTGGGGAAATTAGCCAGCATTTATGAGTTAGTTACACAATGAGGAGGAAAGAGAGATGAGGTGAGAGCCTCCCCTAAGAAGAAAAGGGTATGTTCACCATGCTTCTATGCTAACTAAGTAGAAGCAGAGAAGCAGAAGTCCTATTTCATATCAAGTACATGAAAATTCAAGACTTAGATATAGATTTTGAAAATCGGAAAGCCCCAATTCCACATGTAACGGTGCCAGTTACCAATGTTTTCATCCTTAAACTATTATATGTGTTAACACATCATGACATCCTAGATTTCAAATATGTAGCCATTGAAAGCAACAGAACACTTCGTATGTTTACAAATTTTCATCATTCAATAAACACGGGTAACTGGCACCTTTACTGGTTACCCAGAAAAAAAAAACAGAAATTTATTTATTCCAAAAACAATATACAGAAATGAAGGAACCTGTATCAAACATAGCACCAATATGGAGATCATTCTACATTAACCGTAAAATCCCAAAATATATGAATGAACAATGTTGAAAAAGGAAAATTAACAAATTATGTGCAGGGACACTAGATGAATCACTATTAAAGATCTGCTACCTTAAAACTCAAAGTAATGGTATTTTTCAGAAGACTTCATAAATGAGTTTTTGAGAGAAGCATTACGATGCAGAGAACCAGCCACCTCATCATGGATCATTCTCAATCAACAGGATAATACAATTGAGAAATGGGTAAACTGTGAGAAAAGGACACGATTTTGTAAATGTTCAAAGTTGAACGAGATGGAAAGAGTAACATAAAGCAGAATTGATAAGAAAAACTACTGATAACAAGGTTAAAGTATTTCTATTTGTTATGGCTCTCCTTCTTTACCCAATCTAAATGATTTTATTCAGAATCTTAAAAAAATGGTCATTTATTTATCAGAACTCTATTGGGCGATAAACTTCTGGAATCAAACCGGCAAGGAAGGTATCTAATATTTGTCAACAAATCTCAGGATCCCAATCAATGATGATTGTTTTCCCAATAAAAAAAAGAGTAAAAGGAACCATGAAATATCAGACACCATAAAGAAGTTTGGAAATTCGGGTTTTAATGAAGTTAGTAATTAAGTATTTCCAAAATCGATGTAATAAAATCCTGTCAATTCAAAGTATCTCAAGTCATGTGATCCTTGAAAACCAAAAAAACAGAAGCAATTACGTCAACTACTCCAAGTCATCCCCATTGGAAGGAAAAAAACACCCCACAGAAGAACCATCCAATGAATAAGACAAGCCCAAACCATTGAAGAGTTCAAAGTAATGGAACAATGTCCATCAAAAGAGTAACTTGTGAAGGTCAAGCGCCGAGCTTCTCCAGCAGAACAAGGAACTTCATGCCTGCCACTTTATGAATCATTTATTTATTTGAAATGTATAACATGTGTTTGGACGTTACAAAAGAGGAGAGAAAGAGAATAGGAGAACTTCTTTGAAAATGCCAAAAAAGGATTTGGTGTTTTGTATGGACAAAAGACAGCAAAGAGCCATGGCAACTCAAGAACTAGTTCTGCGTGCCAAGGGAGTTACTAAAACCGCCCTCAAATTTTCAAATAATACCAAAGTGCCACTCGTTTTATTAGTATCCAGATTTCCACTAAAACTCAGGTATTAGTTTTAAATTTACTAAAATATCCTCAACAATTTCACAAATTTACAACTAACATGGGGGCTATACTATCTTTTTGCACCATCAAAGCCATGTTTATCTCGGCAACCACTTTTATGACACAAGGAGGTCACAGTCATTACTGTTGGATGTGAAATTGAGCAATTGAGAATGTGTCATTGATTGTGCACAATGTCCAAGATAAAATTTTATGATTTTGTGACACTTCAATCTATTGAATTTCACATCCAATGGTTAAAAATTATTGTGACCTCCTTGCACGAAAAGTAAACAGTCTCATAATATATAATCCCAATATAAAATCATGTAAAATCAGTCTGCTTGGGTATGTCATAAAGTTTTTTTTTTTATTTGTAGAACTTTAGCCCAATCAATGACACCCTCGACCAACCTATCTCACATCAAACATCCGTGCTTTTGACCTCTTTCTACTAAACATAAATATTTTTATTAGGAAGATATTACAAAACTCCTATAGGCGAAAATGAACAGTGATTTCGTCTACCCTCATCACTGTCCAAAATTCAGCGCACGGTCACGACTGTTTGGTAGTGTTTCATTTTTTTTTTTTTTTTTTACAAATCAAAATTACCTAAAATTTGAAGCATATGTTCATAAAAAATAGACGAATCTAAGAAAAATATCAAAAAAATATTTTACATGAAAATATTGATCAAAATACCCTTGAAATATTTAGGGGGTATTTTGGTTAATTTATTTTTATAAATTATTTTTTTTATATTTTTATTAAGTTCGCCTCACTAAGATGTACACATGCTCCAAATTTCAGATTATTTTGATTATTTTGATTTGGAGAAAAAAAAAAAAGAATAATAAAATATTATCGAACAATCGTGACCATGCGATGAATTTTAGATGGTGATGAGAATAGGTGAAATCACTTTTGCCTATAAACGTTGGGAAGGTTTTTCCATCTTATTGTATACTTTTTGGGGTAGAAGCCACCGAATATTTTTTAGGATGCATCTCTCACCACTAAGAGAAGAGGATATGAATGTCTTTTTCTTTTTTTGGGTGAAAGGGCAATGTGGATTGCCTATTTTGATACTTTGGAATTTGGATCTCCTTGAGAAGTAATGTGCAACCCATGGCAACTTGGTAAAAATATCTCAGATTTGTTGCCTATTGTTGATTTCCCTTTGAATATTAATAATAATGATAATGATAAAGACCTTAACGTTATGCTTAGAAGTTTAAGAAAAACAATTACATGGTCCTTAAGGAATACAAAAGAAGGGGATGGGGAAAATGCCTTAGCATGGCAGTATTTTTCATTGGTTATACTTAAGGAAACCAAGGTGGGCCACCCATTATAATATACTAAAACGACCCATTATAATATACTAAAACCTCGCCTACATACAAATGCATGTGCTCATGGTTAAAGTTAAAAAAAAGTAAAAAGTAAAAAGAAAAGGAAAAAAAAAGAATAATGCATGTGCATTACTTGCTTAAGCAAGCTTTAAAAGAGTTGGGAAGGGGCGGGGGTTGTGGCGGTAGTACCCCGGGTAGGGGTTTATCTTTCTCACTGAATTACCAAAAAAAAAAAAAAAAAAGTTTGAAAGAGTTGTTATAATTGTTATAACGGCCAATGTAGCGCTAACTATGTGATGTCATATGAAAAGTTTCCATTTAGAAAATAACATACACTTATTTTAGTTTGCGAAATTTATCAAAGTACACCTCATTTTTCAATTATTTAAATCTTATGTTTTTTCTACTATTCCATGTCAACATCATGTGTATTTTGATGGGACTCACAAAATTAAATCAAAACATATGGGTAAAATATTAAATAATTATTATCTTAAATGTATTTTGATAATTTCCCTTTTCATTAGAATAGTTAATGACCTTGATAAATCAAAACATATGGGTAAAATATTAAATAATTATTATCTTAAATGTATTTTGAAAAATTTCCGTTTTAATTAGAATGGTTGTCATATAACATATTACTGACCGTGTTAACAAATGTTTTATTTTCATAATAGAATAATATTAATAAATGAATAATGTAAGTTATTATTTTTAAAATAACAGAAATAACATCCTTTATTTTTTTGTTCAAATGACAATTATAAAAATTGAAATGATATATCTTTTAAATATTCGATGATTGTAGAGCTACAGGGATTCTTTAGGCCAAAATTGTACGCATTTTTTATTAGAGAAAGATGGGCCATTTTTTAAGGCAAGAAATCATTCTTAGGAAAAAGTTTATATAAAGTTGCAACTTAAAAAAATAGAATTAGAGATGTATCTCAAAAATCCATTGGAAAAGGTTCTTTTAATGTTGAAAAACCTTCTAATTGATCATCTCGATAATGAGATGTATGAATATATATATAAAAAAAATTTAAGTCTTAAAATAGTGCATCTTGCAACACATTATCTAGACCCTCCATTTTCAAGATTTTTATATGTTTATAGATCTACTTAATTTTAACCATTTTTGGAGTTTAAAATTTTATAATTAAATATAAAAATAGATTTTGAGATAATCCTAAGATTTTTTATACCAAAATTACATATTAAGATAAAACTTGTAAGTATGACTTAATTGGATTGTTTAAGATTGCAACTTTATAAAAACCATACCCTTCTTTTTATATTCTTGATCATGGTGGTTGAGAAGATATTGGAATTCTCAAAATGATTTTTTGATAAAGATCTGTGTCAAAGGTTTCACTTTGGAGTTTGAATGAAAACTTTTATCCTTCTCATATATTGTTGCACAGATGTTATGTTTGGGGTGAATTAGGCCCCAAAATGGTAGAGATTAATTCACAAACAGTTCCTTAGGAACTAATCCAAAATCAAAATCTTGGAATCTCCTTATTCACAGGTCTGATCATAACCCTAGTCAACTTTAGTGAAGCTCTACATGTCAGCGATTGAGAGCTCGAGACTCTTCTGGCACAAATGCCGAGATGAATCGGGACAAGTGTCTCTTATTTGGCCGGGTTAGTGTCCTTAGCGTTTTATTAAAAAAGAAAAACTATAAAACACACTGATACGAAGTTTGTACTATAGTCAAACTTATATTACAAAATCCCTTCGGATTTACTTTTGAAAATATTTTGAAGCTTTGGCGGTAGTAATGACGAAGTCTTTGACTTAATTCTCACCAAATGATAAGGCATCAATTTCCCATTGACTTACTTTTGAGAATGTCTTCATGAGGTCTTAACAGTAATATTATCGAGCTTTATGGCGAGATCTTTGACTCTTTTCACATGAAAGGGTAGGGCACAAATCCCTACTGACATATCGCTTTGAAAATGGGGCTAAAGTTTTTGGTGGTAACACCATTTGAGTTTGAGCTATCGATCTATGTTTCCATTGCTACTGACGCATTCGAAAACCGCTAATTATTTTTAAAAACGGGAGGGGGATTATATTCTCCATTGATTTACTCAAAAAAATAAAAAATAAAAAAAAAAGAAAAAGAAAAGAGAAAGTCCTAAAAATCTGGTGGTAGTGAGTACTAGATTGTAGCCTCCGAGCATCTAGTAGCATACTTCACAGGCTGGGGTTGTAAGGATAGTACCGCGACACCCTAGTCACCGTGTTGTAGTTTTCATTCTCACTAACAACACCCCACTAATACCTTAAAAGAAAAAAAAAACCGACCCTTAAACTATTTGAGAAAACGAATAAAAGCGTGTCTTCACGACTAAATTACCCAAAAAAATATGGTTAACTTCCTTGCAGGCATGGTCAATTCTCTAGATACAAAGATGAAGCTTCCAACGATAAGGATAAAAGGCTACAGAGCCGTGGTAGCAAGCTACCCATCATGGTCCCTATCAAAAGTTTAGACTTACTATCAATCTCTAGGTAAGTAGGATTAAACTCTCTAGTCAATCAAATCCTTTTCTCGCATTGAATTCAGCAGCATTATTAGAATCTTTTACAATCGGCCATGAAAAACCTGTCACAAATCTACCATGATCTCGTGAACACTCCTCCACTACTTGCTCTACCAAAGCAGCATCATCACTATTTAACTTAAACCCATCCATGTGAGGTCATTGCAACTGAATCTTTGGGCCAGGTTCCTGAGCCCATTTCAACTTAAGGTTATTGATGATTGTCCCATTTCATCACTTCCACATTTACTGAGATGTTACTGAGATGTCCAATGCGAAGAAGGATGCACTCTCTAGAAGATCCTTTACCCTTGAAGATTTAAGGGTTCCTTTCTCGCCAAATATGCCAAATGATAATTGAAAACAAGGAAAGCCACACAATAGAATAATTTCTCAAGTGTCTTTGAAGGGAACTCTCTGTGTTTATACAAACTTGTCTTATATTAGACAAATAACAAATGATAAAAATAGAAAAAAAAAATCATAGACAGCTTATATTACACTCACATTTTCCATAAAATACACACATTAATTATAATATAACACTTCCATACTGACCTTATAGAAAACATACATTTTTTTTAACACTCCCTCTCAAATTCAAGATATTTTAGGAGAGAACAATTGGAGTTTGGACAATAAGTTGCAGAAACAAGTAGTGGGTCCTCAGGTGCATAGCGTGGATCAATAGAAGTAGTGGTTTTCATGTTCAAATTGTATGATAAAAAAAGCATAGAATGAAATATCTAGTCGAAACTTGGAAATGAAAATCAATATATATGTGTTCAAAAGTAGTGTTTTCCATATTCAAATTATGAGATGTTCAATAGAATTGCAGCTCGGAATGTTGAGATCCAAGACTGGACTGTAAGCTTTAGGAACAAAAGGCACGAATAGGCAGGCTCGAGTAAAGACAAATCAACAAGCCTCAGAAATAGAAGGCAAGAGCATGGTAGGTCCGAGCAACAACATATCAAACTTGAGCAACAAAAGATCAATACACTTTAGCAATGGACAAAAAACTTCAGATGTTCACTAAAGACATAAAAACAGCCAAGATAACTGAAAGAAAATAATGACACTTGAAAGAACCAACATAACTTATATATGATGGTGCAAATCTGATACCATTTCAGCAGCTCACAGGACATGACGAAGATGCTCTCAGGCTATGATACCATGCCGTAGTCTTAGGTTTCATTGAAGAGTCTCACATAAACTCTTTGTGTGCATTAATAAATGAACATACAACTTATATAAACAAATAACAAATGATAAAAATAAAAAGAAATCATAGACACCTATATTACACTCACACTTGCCATAAAATACAGGATCATGGACCTACCCTTCCCATATATATTGATTATAATATACACCTTCCATATTAACGCTGCAAATAATATACACTTTCCTAAACAAGGAAGAGTTGGAAGAAGTGTCCCTGACATGGATCTGATTGAAAGAAAGCTAAACTATTTTGTCTTTGATTCTTCTTCCCATAGTTTGCCTCTTAACTGAGATTGAATGTGGACCGTCGATCAAGGGTGACTGGTGGGGTAAGAGATCTGAGCCATCCATATTCTATATGTTGGCTTACTTGCTTTCTCGAACGATCTATTGATATGTATGCTGTGTGATGGCATGTGGATGAGGCTTTGGCCCCTGTCTCTGTAGGCTACCATCATACACAAGGATCACACAGTCTCTCGGCTCACTCATGCAGGCATACTCCGACCTCATCAAGGGGTGATCCATTACAACCATTATCGGTTGATATTCTATGCCTAGGTAACATAGATTTTTCCAAACCGACTGGTCTTGACTGTCAAGTACAGTTCAGTATCAGCAAGCATCGTTTGCTTAATATGAAGCACGAGGGACTACACTCCCACTGAGTTCATGTTCCACTATATTATTTCATTTTACAAACACTCATAAGGCCTTTAAAGACCATATAAACCCAACAAATTGTACTTGTATAACAATCCTAAACTTTCAAAAAAAAAAAAAAAAATAGTATATATATATATATATATATAATAGTAATAATATTAATAGTGTTAATAG
>NW_006498404.1:1219482-1238172 GCF_000471905.2 Amborella trichopoda
AAATTACCAACAAGCATATACTCATTAAAACCCAACATAAATAATTTCAACAAACTAAAATGATGCCATATAATTTTTTTCCATTGCTCATGCAAACTTTCCCCAACTTTAATCAGTATTTCCCCAACTTTTATTTTGCAGATATTAGTTCCTTTTAAAATATATTTTAAGTGGGGTAAAAAATCAAATAAAAAATAAAAAATTGGGCCCATATTTTGTCGATATTTTAGAAATACATTTTCTTTAACAAGAGAGAGAGAGATGAGGTAGTTGGAGTAGAGAGAGGAGCTGTGGGTTTTCTCCTGGATAAAGAGAGTGATATAAAGAGAGAGGGGGGATAGGAGAGAAAAATTAGGTGAGAGAGAGGGGAGGAGAGGAGAGAAAAATGGGGTCGATATAGAAGAGTGGGGTTGTGGGTAGTATTTATGAAGATAAAGAGAGGAATATTATTGTCATTCAAAAAATAAAAGAGGGGTATTACTAGGTTACACATCAAAGTTTGCACGGGATAAGAGTGACAAGAATTTTTTAAAAATAAATGCAAAAAAATTTTATACACCACCAGATTGTGTATTTTTAAGACACATGATCATTCCTAATATTATTTTTATTATCGTTGTTATTGTTATTATTTTTGTTATTGTTGTTGTTATTATTATTATTATTATTGCTATTAATAATAATAATAATAATAATAATAATAATAATAATAATAATAATAATAATAGTATTATCATTATTAATATTATTATCGTTATTGTTATTATTGTTATTGTTATTGTTATTGTTATTGTTATTGTTATTGTTGCTATTATTATTGCTATTATTGCTATTATTATTATTATTATTATTATTATTATTATTATTATTATTATTATTATTATTATTATTATTTTGTATACTGCATTATTAAGCCAGGGTTAAAGGGTTGACATGTGTAACAAAAATAAGAAAGAATTATAGAATAGAAACTTATTTGTATGTTACAACCCATATCTTTAGGGAAGAGAGAGGGTAAAATTTGTATCCTCTTCCCTTTCCTTTGCCACTCTCTTCTCCTTCTTTTGGGAAAGTGCCAAAGGAAAAGCTTTCTTTTTCCTTACCTCTCCCCTGCCTACAAAAGACGAACCCCCTGGTGGAGCTTGTTCTCCTAATTTGGTTATCTGCATGTTGGTCTTTCTTGAAGAGGGATGCTGCCAAGTACCCGCTGTGGTATCGTAAGGCTACCATGAAGGGTTAGCCTCCCAAACCCAAAGTTAGCTTTGACCCACTTTTCATTGACCCCATAGCCATGTCCATGTTATTTTTGATGACCTTGTCCCCCTGCTTACTGCTCCATCGGATTCCCAAAAAGCGCCTGAAGGCCATTTCTCTGAGCAAGCTTTGGCACTGGTTCCCTCCACTATTGTTGACCCTCTTTTAGTGATGCCTTCCTCAGAGACCACCGTAGAATCGTCGCCCCCTGTTTTGATTGATCTCCAAACCTCTATTTTCGTCGAAATGGTAACGGATATGGGAATAGACTTCAATGTTCCCATTGGCCTATTTTTTAAGGAAGTAAAGCATCTGAAAAATGAGCGTTTAGCCCAGGAAAAGGAAACCCCTTTTTCTCCTGCTGATGATTCAAGCAAGAAGTCCAAACTCAAAGAGAAGGTCGATACTTCTATGACCCCTGTGGTAGGTCCTAGCCAATTGCCAAAAAAGACAAAAGTGATATTTACTGGATCGAGATCCTCTGCCTGCTTGGAGGCTCGGGGTATTATCAAGAAAACTGCCTTCTCTTTATGTATCCGGGTGCAGAAGCCAATTCTCTTTGATCTCTCGGCGATCTTTACTAAATCTAATGGGCTCAGGGACCCACTCGATGCTGCCTCGCCTCCTGATGGATATTCTTTCGAGCTTTCAGATTCCTTAGCGGGCTCTGATGACCAAGGTTCGTCCTCTCCCCTTCTTTAACATGTTCATTTTGTCATGGAATGTAAGGGGCTTGGGTAATCCTAGTAGAAAAAGGGATGTTAAATTTCTGGTTTTCAGATATAAACCTTGGGTCTTGACATTACAAGAAACTACATTACGAGCCCCAATGTCTCTTGGGTTAGGGAAATTTGGGGCTTGGGAGATGTAGCTTTCTGTGGTATAGATGCTAATGGCCAGTCAAGTGGCATGTGGATGTTATGGGACCCAATTTTATTGAAGAATTTTGCTTTTATTCAGCGAACCCATTTCTTTCTAGTTGGTTTTTATGGTCCTGCACTGATGTTTCTAGGGGGTTAATGAATATATATGGACTGTCTGACTATGCCTTTAAAGATTTGTTTATAAATGACATGAATGATGTTCTCCAGAACTTTGAATTTCCTATTTGTATGGGGAAGGGGGGGGAATTTCAATTTCATAAGCTGGCCAGATGAAAGTTTGGCTGGAACGCCTATCAACTCTTCGATGATGCAATTTAATTCATTTATTGAGAGGGCTGTGAATGAAATTATCTCATCTACGTGACTTAACCCCATTCCTATGGGCTCTCCAGATTTTAAACTGTATAAGATATTGCTCATTATTAAGCATAAGCTTCTTATTTGGAAAAAAGAGCATTATGTCAACACCTCCTTGAAAATTGATGAAATTAGCTCTTTGTCTGCCGAACTCATAGAGGCTATAAACTCTAAATTGTAAAATCTTCTAGTTTTACGAAGGGCTGAGGAAGTGTATTGGAGACATAGATCCAGGATAAAATGGCTTAAAGAGGGGGACTTGAACACAAAATTCTTCCACTCCATTACGAGTGCTAAAAGAAGACAATGATTTCTTGAGTTTAGCTATCCTAGGTATTGATTCGGATAATAATGCCGCCTGGGAAGAGGCTATCATTGATCATTTTTGGGTTGCTTTTTCTAAAGAGCTAAAATTTACCCTTATTTTGACACAATTGCCCCTTAAGAAACTGTCAGATGTGTCAAGCTCCTTTTGGGAACGAGCTGTTTCACTTGATGAGCTGAAGTCAGCGGTATTCGGCCTGTCTGAAGATAAAGCCCTAGGTCCTAACTGTTTCCCTATAGTTTTCTTCTAGGGATTTTGGCACCTTGTTAAAGCGAAACTGTTGGATATGGTTAGCACCTTTATGATTAATGGAGAAATCTTTAAGGGGATAAATGTCACCTTTATTGCTCTCATTCCCAAAAAGTTGATCATTGTGAATCTTTAAGATTTAAGACCGATTAGCCTACTTTCTAGCCTCTATAAGATTAAGGCGAAGATTCTGGCCGATCGTCTAAAATCTATGCTCCCTGGGCTTATTTTCCCTACTCAATCAGCCTTCATTCAAAATCGCCAAATCACTGATAGCATCGTGGTGGCTCAAGAATGTATCTACTTCACAATAAGAAGTCAGATTCCGGGGGTCATTCTAAAATTAGACCTCGAGAAGGCCTATGATCGAGTGGATTGGGGAGTTCTTTTGGAAATTCTAAAAAATATGGGATTTGGAGAAAAATGGAGAAACTTGATCCTTGGCTGCCTATCCTCTACCCATTTCTCCATTCTGATTAAGGGAAGTCCGATAGGCTTTTTCAAAGCTTCCAGGGAGCTTCGACAAGGAGATCCACTCTTCCCTTTTCTCTTCTCCATTTATGCGGAATGCTTCAGTATTTTGATTCAGAATATTGAAGCTTTGTCCAGATTTTCCGGCTTCTTGGTCTCTGCAATGGACCCAACCATCTCTCATCTTCAATATGCAAACGATACCCTCCTTTTTTGTGATGCTTCTGAGGCTCAGATTGCTAATCTGATATGCTTTTTGGATATTTGTGAGGCTGCTCTGGGGGTTAAGGTTAATTATCACAAAGCCATGTTAATTGGAGTTAATTGTCCCTCTGACCTCACTTTCTCTTTAGCTTCTCGTATAGGTTATAAGGTCGGATCCTTCCTTTTCACTTATTTGGAGATTCCTATTACTGATTCTTGGCCCTCTAATTCAGTCTGGGACAAGGTCATTTAAAGAGTTCAGTTTTAGCTAAGATATGTGGAACCCTAAAACCTTATCTTTGGGTGGTAGAGTCACCTTATTGCGGTTCTGCTTGGTAAATTTGCCAGTTTTTATGATGCCACTCATCCTTTTGCCTTCATCTATCAATAAGAAGATAGAAAAATTGATGCTCAACTTCCTATGGGGGACTCTGGGGGCTTAACGGAAATATCATCTTCTTTGATGGCATTGAGTTTACACTCCTAAATGTGAAGGGGGTTTGGGCATTCACAAGCCTAAATTCATGAACGAAGCCTTACTCTGCAAATGGTGGTGCAGGTCTTTTCACCACCAAGACCAGCTTTGGTTTACGACTCTCTCTGAAAAGTATGGAATGGACAGACATGGGTTATGGTTTGGAGGAGGTCGAGCTAATGAGGGGTCCTTTTTGTAGAAGCCAATTTTCAGATGTAAACCTATGATTGCTCCACATTTTCGGTGGGCAGTGGGCAACGGATTCACAACCTCCTTTTGGCACCTAAAGCAAGTTTATTTTCCTGAACCTCTTTGCTAAAGTCTCTCTACTAGATGCTTCGATAGCTAGTATTATGGATCTAAGTGGCTCCAAACTAGCTTGGAATCTTTCTTTCTCCTATAATATACTCGATGGTGATGCTTTTCTACAGTGGCAACAACTATTACAACTTTTGGAGTCCGTTTATATTTCCAAAGGGGTGGGGGATGAGTTAGTGTGGGAGCTTGAAAACGATGATATGTTCTCAGTCAAATTTTGCTATAGATTCCTTTTCCATGATAGATGGCGATGGTCTTTACCTTGTGTGACTAAGGTCTGGAAATAACCTATCGCACATAAGGTTCAGGTTTTTATTTGGTTGGCTTTACAGAATAAAACTTTAACAATAGACAATCTGATTAAGAGAGATAAAGTACTCCCCAACACCTGTTTAATGTGTAAAGTTGACGGTGAATTGGGGAATCATTTGTTCATCCAATGCCATGTTGCTTCGAAAGTGTGGTATTGGCTCTTTCACTTACTTGGGGTTCATGCTACTATCCCAATGTCGGTGCAGGGCATTGTTTCCCAATTTTCGTTCCTTCATTTGCCACCTAAGGGTTCTCTTTTGTGGTGCATTGCTCGTGGAGCGGTTCTGTGGGAAATTTGGAAAGAAAGGAATAGACGTACCTCTGATGGTACTAGCCTCCCCTTTGAGTGTCTCTTTGAAAATGTCAAACTATCTATATGGAATTGGTTTTATGTTACAAAGGAAGGCTGGGGCATTTCTCAGATGGATGTTCGAGTTAATCTGCAGAATTTGTTCCTCTTGGGTTAGGTAAAGATGGGACCAAAAAGCTATTGGACTGTACCGGATCTTAGATGTTTCAAACTAAACTTTGACGGTAGTTCTCTTGGGAATCCAGGCCTGCATGTATCGGGGGTGTCTTGCGAAATAATTTGGGAGCAATCATCTTTACCTGTGCGGGTCCTCTTGGCATTACGACGGCGAACCATGCTGAACTTGCCTCCCTACTGCAAGGAATTAAATTATTTATCTTTAGAAATTTGGGAGCCACTTGTATTTATGAAGGAGATTCTTTGAATGTTGTTAACTGGTGCAAGAAGGAGTCTCACATCCCGTGGAGTCTTCAAGCTCTTTGGTTAGAGATGGATTTGTCTGCCCATTGTTCATTTTCCTTCTCTCATGTTACCGTGATACCAATAGTTTAGCAGATTCCTTTACTAAAGGAGGTGTGTCCTTTGCCTATTTTATTAGTATGTAATCTCCTTTGAGTAATTTACTTAATAAAGTTGGAATATTTGTGAAAAAATAAAAAAAAAGATACGATTTTGAGAGAGAGAATCTTCAAAAGAGGGAGGAAGATATATATGGGATAAGTGAATCGATAAGAGAGAGAGTGAAAGATATATATAAGAGATTTTTAGAAGAGATTTTTATAGAAATAAAAAGATAATTTATAAATGGGAAAAGTTTATATAAGGATGCACCTCAAAAATCCATCGGAAAAGGTAGTTTTAATGTTGAAAAACCTTTTGATTGATCATCTCGACATCGAGATGTATGACCATGAAAGATAAAATGAAAGTCTCAGAAATAGTGCATTTTACAACATATTATCTACACCGTCCATTTTCAAGATTTTCATACGTTTATAGATCTACTTGATTTTAACCATTTTTTAAATTTAAAATTTTATGATTAGATATAAAAATAGATTTTGAGATAATCCTAACAACATTTTATATCAAAATTATATATACCATATTAAATTTTGAAGGTGCACCTTACGTCTACAGCTACGGATGCATCTGTACGCCAACTGCACCCTTTATAAATAGATAAGACAAGGATATTTGAGAGAATCTATTATTCTATTCATTTCCTACAAATCTATCATCTTTATCTAAAGGGTGAGTTTTGTATAGAGCCTAGGCTCTAAACAATTAAATTAGAACATACCTTCAAATAGTATCGAGAAATGTGGTTTTAATATCTGAAATCTTTGTAATAGCGTTAAAATATATTTTCATATTCATATATAAAGTTTAAAGCTTCAAAAATAGTATAGATCGACAGATCTATGAAAACTTGAAAATATTGAAAATTGACGGTCCAAAGACGTGTTACAAAATACACTATTTTCAAAACTTGAAATTCAATTTTTTTCTCATGTCCATGCATCTTGATGTCGAGATGATGGATTTGAAGATATTGAGGTAGGCTCAATTTGATTGTTTAGAGCCTTGGTTCTATATAAACTTTTTCCTTATCTAAATTATAAGAGAGATAATCTTTAAAGAGATATGATTTTTTTTTTTCTCTATACAAATTAGAGTTAACGGGTGGACACGTGTCACAAAAATAAGAAAAGACCCTAATGATTGTAGGGTTAAAACGTTATTTGTATATGAGAGATTTTTGGTAGAGAATTTTATAGTTATAAAAAATTATTTTATAGATAGAGAAGACAAGGAGATTTGAGAGAATCTATTATTGTATTCTTTTCCACCAAATGTATCATCTTTATCTAAATTATAGGAGACATAATCTTTAGAGAGATATGATTCCCTTTTTTTTCCAGCTATACAAATTAGAAAATCAAAATTATAAGACATATGATTCTTAAAGAGTTGAAGAAGTTCTATTTTTTTTCCATTTTCCCCATTTTTTTGGACAATGTTTTTAAGTGAGATTGAGAAGTTACTGTCCTTTATACCTTCTATCTTTTCTCTCTTCATGTCTTTCCTCTTCTCTCTTTCCAGGAATCCCCCCTCCCCGTCTCTTTCTCTCCCCTACGATGTTTTTTCTCTATCCTTTCTCTCTTTTAAAGTTATAAAAAAAAAAAAATTTGTAAGAAATTATTTTTATGATCACTTTTGAATAATATATTTATTTTTTCATATTTTTTTCTAGGGATTAAAACTTTTAAATAAATAAAATTTTCTTTTATACAATACTCACCACTAAAAAGCAATAGATTATGAATTTTTTGTGCTTATTAATTTCATGTATGATCAATCTTTAAACAATTTTAAAGTTATCAAAAATAATTTTTATTTTTGCAAGAAATTATTTTTTTTTGTCACTTTTAAATAACAAAATTCTTTTTCTAATTTAGTAATTTTGTGTTTCCATGCTTTCTAAAATTACGAAATAAAATTCATTTTATTACAATTTCAAAATTTTGAAATTAAGTACATTCTCAAAAAAAGAAGAAATCAACTCTATATTTTGTATTTTATGAATAATTTATGAATTTGAAGTATAAAGTTTTGCTAGATAGCTGCTAAATTTGAAATTTCATATTATAAAGTATCCCAAATAAAATATGTTGTATCTATTACAAATATAGAGATCATTTTTAGATCCTTTAAACTCTTTAATTTTGAAGTCTCAATGCTTTAAACTTTCATTTACACATTTTTCTTTTCTAAAAGTTTCAAGTCATAAAAATTGAGTTTACCTTTTATATTGCTAGATAGCTGCTAAATTTGAAATTTCAAATTATAAAGTATCCCAAATAAAATAAGTTATATCTATTACAAATATAGAGATCATTTTTAGATCCTTTAAACTCTTTAATTTTGAAGTTTCAATGCTTTAAACTTTCATTTACACATTTTTCTTTTCTAAAAGTTTCAAGTCATAAAAATTGAGTTTACCTTTTAACATAAATATAATAAACTAATTAATAGATATAATAAATGTAGAAGAATAATAAAAAGTTTAAAAATAGTAGAGATTAAAAATACATTTTTAACTCAAAGGTGCTAGATAAAGCGAACAATATCCATTAATATTTATGTGTGCCTAAAAATTAGAACAAAGTATCACGGTTGATAACATTCAAATATGGAATCCATGATAAAGAATAAGAAATATTTAATTATTATAAAATTAAAATAAAAAAAATATAATTAATATAAATTATTCAAATTGTAATTCAAAACAATTAAAATGTAAATCGTATAGATACAAAGATTTTAAAAATCCTTATATTGAAAAGAAAAGACTAACTAATTTATTCAATAAATAAAAATTATAAATAATATTAAAGGTATTAAAAATATGAGGTTTGGATAAAAATTCTTTTTAAAAGCATAAGAACAGTTTAAAAGTGGTATTCGAAAGCATAAAGCAATCTTGAAAAGTTATTCACAAAAACAAAAAACAAACCTAAGATAGGTTAATTTTACTGGTGATTTTTCCATCTATATTTTAAGCTATGGCCATCTATATTTTGAGTCATGTAGATCTCTTTTACTCTCCTATTTTTATGGATTAAAAAACACCACTACAACGATACCTAACATGAGGTCCTATATTTTAGAGATTTTATGCCAGGTTACATAATTCAACACCTGTGAGGGAAACATGTCCTTTTTTTTGGTTATCTGAATTCAATGTCTCTATTTTTCTATCTGTAGATTATTTTCCATCAACTCTAAAGAGGTGCATGTTTTCTTGTTTTTTTTTTATCTTTTATTTTTCTTGCAACTTCATACAAACCATGCAACTTGATGAAGTCACATTGCTTTATTTTTAGTTTATTTCATTTTTTATTTTTTATTTTATTGTTCACCATTGTTTTTTTTTATTTATTATTTTTAATTTTCTTTATTATTGATTATTTATTATTTTATTGTTCATCATTGTTTGAGTTTTAACACTAGCACTTTGTATGGTTAGTGCATTGAAAATTAGATTTCATAATTTTTTAAAAATGTTTATTATTGCTTATACATGACGCATTAATAACACCTGCTGCAAGTTGCAGCAGATGGCCCTAGTTATTATTACGCCAATGTGTGGCCAACAATAAGATAAATTGATACTAGAACAGTAATGAAGGGGCTATAATAGAACACAGGAGCTAGCACCGAGGGAATGATTTCCAAAAGCAAGCATGAATGGACCTTACAACCCTTATTCTTAACCATTTTTCTTAAAAGTTGAGGTTTTTCTTTTAAGTAAAACATTATTTTTTAAGTAAAAAGATTATTTGCTCTTTTCGGTGCATTTCCTCCCTTAACTCTTTGTCGTAAAATTCAATCTTGGAGTACTTTTAAGCCTTCAGGACTTGGGATATAATCTTTTCCACGTCCTGACCAACCTCAAAAAAGACGAAAAATATATATATATATAAAATAATCAAATACTTTGTATGTTTGTGGAAATAATGTCTAGACAGATATAATCGAATTTTTGGACAATTAAATTTAAATGTTTATTGCCTCAAAAACTTTACTTTCTTTTTTAAAATAATCATATGATGATTTTAGACAGGAGAATGATTTCATGCAACGGTTGTATAGTATTATAATGCAATCATCTTCAAAAACCATGTTAAAGACATTTGTTTAACACAAAATTTTAAATGTACGTTCCTTTTTTTTTAAAAACAATCACAAAAAAAAAAAAAATTGAAAAACTGCTCTAGAAAGTTTTCATTCTAGCCCAATTAATATAAGCCATCCATTTTATTAAGATGGTTAGATATAGGTCTCAAAAGGATTTTTTTTATTCCCAAAATTTTTATATAGGGTTATCATCAGTAGATTAATAATGCTAAAAAAGAAAATAGTGATTTTGAATTTGTTAAGACCTGGATCTCGAAATTCATCAAATGAATGGTCGAGATTCATTGTTGGATGGGTACTAATTTTGACCATATCTATGATGCAATTTGAATTTTTTTTTTATGATTGATTATGAGGATGAATAGAATGTGTGTGCAAAATTTGGATTCATACAAATACCAAAAATATAATTTTTTAGAGGTGTAGTTTCATTATACTACTATACAACTGTTGCATTAGGTCATTTCTCGACGGAGAGATATCAGACTTTCATATCCACAAAATGCCTTCAATAGTTATTCAGCCCCAAGGTGTAAGTGTATAGTGTGCTCCCACAGAAACATAGAACCTCTCTTTCAAACCAAATGTTCTAAGGCAGGAACCATGTGCACGTGAAAGTAACTCCCTACCAATTATCATAGGAAAAATCTTATATGCATCGGAGGGATATATTCCTACACTTACATCCCCTAAGGCATAAACCATCCATCCGAAAGATGGATGCAAATGGCGATCCCTCGAAAAAAAAATTAAAACCAATAGTCTCATTATTTTTTAACAAAATTGATCATTTTTAATTTTTAAATTAGTCTTTTTATGTATTAATAATCTCCCTTTTAGAGATTATATAGTCCTTACAAACGAGGTCAAAACCCATTTTCAAAATAGATTATGCACGGAAAGACACTCGATTTCAACTCACTGTTCGTAAAATTGAATCGAAATGATTAATCGGACATAGACTCAGAAGCGGTTTAACTGGCCTAACTGTTAAACCAGTTGATTGAACCGTTCTAACCGGGCAAGTCCCGAGTGGTGAAAAAAGTGTTGAATTTTTTTTAAAAAAAATATAAAAAATCTACTAAAATATGAAAGGCGTATAAAGAATGATTAAAACAAAACACATTCAAATGAAGTTGAAAATTAATGAAAAAATAGATTTTAAAAAATTGATTTGTGCCTAAGGGTATTTTTAATGAACAAAACAAACTTTAATCTTAACTATAATGTAAAGGATATTAAAAAAAGGAAAAAGTTTATAGAAAGTTCCAACCTTAAAATATAGAACTATGGATGCACCTCAAAAATCCATGAAAAAAAGTTATTTTAATATTGAAAAACCCTATGATTGATTATCTCGACATAGAGATGTATGACTATAAAAAATAAAAAGATTTTGGATCTCAAAAATAGTGCATCTTACAACATATTATCTATACGATCCATTTTCAAGATTTTTCATATGTTTATAGATTTACTTGATTTTAAGTATTTTTAAAATTTAAAATTTAAAATTTTATAATTAGATATGAAAATAGATTTTGAGATAATCTTAAGAATATTTTACATTAAAATTATATATTATGATAAAATTTGAAAGTGCAATTTAGTGGGATTGTTTAAAGTTGCAACCTTATGGAAACCACAGTCTTAAAAACACGTATTACAAAACCAAATTTTTTATATTTGAGAATTTATTGAAATTTTTTTTTTAATACGAGCGGATCATCAAAACCTAAACTGGCCTAGTGGCCGGTCCAATCTAACGGAATGGTTAAATCGCCCATTTTTTCCAAAAATGGTTTCATGACTGAGGACCACACTACGAGATCTTCACGCCGATAAAAAAGGATAAGTGGGAATTTGTCAGGAGCCACGTCGTTGCACCAACCCACCGACCCACTAGATGCTGTCCTCTAAATTTTTTATCCAAAGTCCCTTTGGATGAGTGCAGAGTATTGAAAAGTCATTGTTTAGATTATAAAAAAGGAAAAATGTGTCTCCGTTGAAAATAATATGACATCTACATTCTCACCAAAAAGGTAAAGAACAAAATTTCTTTTATAGATCCTATGAGGAATAAAAAAACAAAAGGACACCGGCATATCCACTCAATTTTAAATGCATGGAAAAAAGTATTAGGGACAAAAGTAAGTAAATAATTACTTAAAATACTAAATGATGGGATTATAGGCTTAAATTACAAGAGAATGTCTGTCAACTTATACTTTTTTTTCAAAATTACCCCTTGATCGGAATCCTCATACCGCATTTTATATATTTGATTTTTTTTTATTAGTAGGGCAATACTTGAAGCTTTAGGGGCAGCGCCCAAGTGGTTTGAGGTTAGAATCCTCGGACCGCCCTGCAAACACAGCAAAACCCTAGTAGCGCGGTCTAACGTTACCATCTTCGTTTTGTTGTCTTTCTAGAAAAGTTAAAAATAAAGCGCGGTCCGAGGATGGGGACCTCGAACCGCCTTGGAACTGAGTTATGTTTAGTCCAGAGAGTTGTTCGAGGTCCCCATCCTCAGACCGCAGTTTTTTTCAAAAAATAAGAAATAAAATATGGTTTGAGGATGGAGACCTTGGACTGTTGTTTTTTTCAAAAAATAAAAAACAAAGAGCGGTCCAAGGATGAGGACCTCAGATTGCTTAGGAATTGAGGCATGCTCAATCTAGAGGCCGGTCTGAGGATTCTAACATCTGATCGCATGGGCATTGCCCTACTACCGAAAAAACTAAAAAAATAAATAAATAAAAATACGGTATCAGGATGGCATCCTTAGACAGAGGAGAAATTTTGAAAAAAAATAAAAAAACGCAGGTTGACTGACCTTCTTTGTAATTTCCACCCTACTTCGATCATTTCGTATTTTAGGTAATTATTTCGTATCTAGATGCAAATCACTCTATTATTTACCTTTGATACAATAAGGTCACAATTACTTACAACCATCTGATGTGTTTTATGATAGCTTGGGTATGCTACAAAGTTCGATACTTTTGAAGATTGAAATTGGTCAATAGAATAAATGCATCCGCTCAATTTTACATCCAATAGTCAAGATTAATTGTGACTTTCTTATACTAAAGGTAAACGGTTTCATTGTATACTTTTCTACCGGTTCTTTGACAGAACCGGTCGGTTCAACCGAATTCTATTCAGTTCTCTAACATAATCGATTAGAACCGGCCCCACTTAATTTTTTTTTGTAAATTTTTTTTAATCTCTAGCTTGGTAGGCTGGATTGCCAATCCACATTACCAATCTGCCAAACCGGATTGAAAATACAAAGAGGCAATCTATGTCATTAATCCATTTTTTGAAACCTTGTCCATAATTAATGTTTCACTACAATAGATTCATTCCACTACAAGTGTTGAACTACGTTGGGAGTAAGTAGTGGGGTAACTGGGCTGGGCTTGGTCCCGGGCTGGGTCCTCCCTACAATTTAAACCGCATCGGCCATACCCAGCCAGGCATGTTAGGCCCAGACAATCAGGTCTTTAGCCAGCCTTTTGCCTTGCATTTCTATCATTCTCAATTTTGTTATGTTTTCAAAGAGTGAGAGAGTAGTCGATTATGTGTTCGTGTGGCACCACTTACTCATTTATGCAAAGAGAGATTATATGCTTACCAAAATTTTAGGAGTATTTTCAAGATTCTAATTCTTTTGGGGACGTAACCTCCACACCTTAGTGATCACATTAAAAAGAATAAATAATTTCCATGTATCTTTAAATATTTCCGGCTAAAACATGCGATTTTTTAGCGAAGTACAAACATGTATTTGAACTCAAAAATCAAGTTTCCTTTTTAAAAACAAAAAACAAACTTTTTTATTCCCAAAATATCAGTTCACAAAAGAAAATATCCTCGTAAATGACGCTTTTGCCCGAGGAAAAATACATAGGGAAACTTGTCAAAATACCCATAATGATAAACCATTCAACATTTTACTCATATTGTAACTACACTAACTAAAGACCGTAAAATTATTTTCAGAATATTTTGAAATTAAATAAATTTTTTTTACTAAAATGCCATATTATTCATGCTTTAAAGATATTTTGATAAATTTGTCATGATTATATAATATGTATTGTATATTATGAGATTATTTACTATTGTTGAATGAGGATTATCGTAATCAATAAATGTCAAATTGGGTGATTTGATTAGCCTTAAAAGATTTTTTTAAAAAAATTTGAGTCAAATCAGTGACGTACGAACAAAATGCACCGTAATATATGTGTTACTTTCCTCAATTTGTGGCATTTGTGAGCGTCGTTACATGAGTAGATACGAAAAAAGTAATCCTAAATTATTATCATGCTCGAGTAGTCCACCTTTCTTTTGCCTTAAAAAAGTTAAAACAAAGAACGAAAGCCCACCGATTCACACAATCCGTTACCTCATTCAATTATAAACCCAAACGGTCCCTATCACACACACACAGATCAGCTCCACGTAACACTCTCCCACCAAATTAGCCCCAAAATCATCGCCAATTAAAGAACTCCAAAACATAGCGACTATACTATACTATACTCCTGCCAGAGTATATATTGTACATTTACTCCCTCGGGGAGAAAAATGAAATTTTTTATGACTAACATGAGAAGATTTTTGTTTTGAAATTTAGGAACCACTTAAAAGTTACTAGATGATTTCATTAAAAAGAAAAAAAAATTGAACTTTTAATTTTCCATAGCTTAGACCTCAAAGAGTGGAGAGTTTCTGATCAAATTTTGAGGAGAGAATACAATTTGGATCATAAAAGGGTTTTGCCCGAGGGAGTAAACAGATAGTATGCTCCATTGGAAACATAAACTATTTTGGCAAAATTAAAACCCAAAAATATGGTCCACTAAGCCAGCAAGCATTCCCTCCAACTCTTTACTTAAAGCTAGAGAGAGGAGAGAGAGAGAGGACGAAGAGGGCAACAGGCCAAGACATGGAGAACATCAACCAAACCTTTCTCTCTCATCCCGAACAAGAAACCCACATCTTCTCTCTCAAGTCCATCACCATTGTAGCCTCAATCCTTGGACTCCTAGGCCTTGGCCTTTTCATTTCCCTGTACTCTCACTCTCTCTCTCTAACCCCATCTTCTCTCTCTCTAACCCCTCCAATTTGCACACAAACAGACCCATCCTCCTGCCTCTCATCTCTCTCTAACCTCCCAGCTCCCACCGTCCCCCTCCTCCTCCACCACTTGATCCACTCCTCTCTCCTCCACATCAACAATGCCCTCTCTCTCTCAAAACCGCAAAAGCACCAACCCTTTGCCGACTGCACAGAGCTCCTCGACCAGGCTCGTGACCGTCTGCTCGAGACTCGGGCTGCCCTCCGCACCCCATCGCCTCTCTCGCTCGCGGAGGCGCACACATGGCTCAGCGCCACGCTCACCAATTACATAACCTGTGAAGATGGCCTCAATGAGGGTAAGACCAAGCTCGAGGCAAAGGCGACGAAGGCCATGGTGGTTGCACTTGGCGAATGTAAGGCCATGGCGAGCACTTCGCTTGCCACCATCAGTGCAATGCGCAATGCACTCGGTTCGACCGAGGCAAGTGGGTACGAGCCGATGATTGAGGTTGGTTCGACGAGGTTACCGGCTTGGGTTAGAGATATAGAGACGAGGCTGTTGGAGAGCAAGGTTAGTGAGATAAAGGCAGATGTTGTGGTGGCGAAGGATGGGAGTGGGAATTATAAGACAGTGTCGGAGGCGGTGGCGGCGGCACCGGATAAGTCGAAGAAGAGGTATGTTATATACGTCAAGAAGGGGACTTATGAGGAGAAGGTGGAGATTGGGAAGAATAAGAAGAATTTGATGTTGGTGGGCGATGGCATGGATTTCACTGTAATTACAGGGAGCCTCAACTTTATAGACGGAACAACCACCTTCAATTCTGCAACCCTAGGTAAGAAAGGTCATATTTTGTTCCTGTGTCTTCCTAACCATATATGGGTTTAGAGAGAGATGGGTCATCTTCATGTTGAATTTAAATAGTGTTTTATATTTCACATTTTACGCTCACATATAACTATTGGAAGTGTATAATGTAATTGTTTTGTTCTTTTTCTTTTCTTTAGGACTTTACATTCCACCTGTGCTTTTTTTAAAAAAATTGCCCCGCCAATCACTTTTCTTTCTTTTTTTTTTATTGGGGCAGCACCCTAGAGTGTGGGGTAGTGCCCGGTCCATAAGGCAGTCCGAGGTTGGCATCCTCAAGTTGCCTTATTTCTTAGCAAACAAATGAGTTAATGAAGTCCGAAGATGTGAACCTCGGACCGACGTGAAGAGCACCGGAGAAGGAGGTTCAAAAATGCGCAATTCAGACCGCTGCTGAATGCATAACAAAGTTAGTCTTTGCGATCCGAAGATTTTAACCTTGGATCGTCTTGAAGAACACTATCACTATAGAAGGCGGTCTGATGATGCTAACATCAGACCGATTGGGCATTGGCCCAAAACATTAGAGCACAACTCTACTATTAAAAAAACTCAAATAAAATTTAAATGCAGTCAGTAGATGGTAGTTTGAAAACAAATACCTCAAGTTGACTAACTTTATGCATAATTTTAATTGAAAATTGACTTATTTCATATTTTAGTTATTTTTTTTTATTCAATACCTAATACACATATCAATACTTCTCACTATCACTCACCAATAGAAAACCAATCAATAGGTATCAAGAAATGTGATTTCAATACCGGATATTTTTGTGATAGCCTTAAAATATATTTTCATTTTTATTTATAAAGTTTAAAGCTTAAAAAATAGTGTAGATCTCATTGATATATGAAAACTTGAAAATCTTGAAAATTGATAGTCCAAATATAAGTTATAAAATGCACTATTTTCAAGACTTGAAATCCATTTTTTTTTCATTTCTATGCATCTTGATGTTGAGATGATTAATTTGACGATATTTGGGCATCAAAACAACCACTTTTAGTGAATTGTTTTTAGGTGGGCTCTAATTTGACTGTTTAGAGCCTCAGCTCTATATAAACTTTTTTCCCTAAAGGAATTGAGAGAAATAAAATTACCACAATAGCCCTAAATCTTGTAGGGTTATTTTAGGTTTATTTTAGTATTGAATTAGTTTTTGTATTTTTTAGAGGTCTGATGGCGAGAAGTATGGTTACCCAGAAACATACTTGAGGTAAAATATGAAACACATAAGATTTTTTTCAATTTTCAAAAATGAAATAAGATTTTTCTGTAAATTTATCAATTTTTTATATGGGTTACTAGTACAATTGGTTATTCCGAGCATGTGTTCAGAAAAACTGAAATAAAAGTTAGGAGTCTATACTTCAGAGTTGAGACCAATTTACAATATTTCTTCCTTCTTTTTATTTTATTTTATTTGTATTTTTGGGATCCATGTGATTACTCAAAATTTACCCAGTTGAATAAAATTTATCAGGTAAGTGATGATAATTATCAAGTAGCTATTATCAATAATTATAGAACATTACAGGAACCAATTCTTGACCGTCATTTTCCTTTTTCCTTTTTCCTTTTTCCTTTTTTTTTGGTGCGTACTGCGTAGTCCTTATTGCAAGTGTCAGATAAATTTTTTTATCTACTACGAGAGAAATAGTAAAAATGAAGTTACCAAATTTTATGATTTTATTTAGAAGGCACACGGAAGTCCTTGGAGGAGTTGGTTTATGAGTCCTTCATACAAAATTCATCTTAACAATGGATTTTGGATCTAAATTTTCAAGAATATATAATTCATGAATGTAAGAAAGTAAACAATTTTGAAATTTAAAAATGATATTTTGTATTTTTTTTCTTTTTTACACCTTAGCTATAGGTTTACTTGGATCTTTTTTTGGCAGTCCTTAAATATGGATATTTGATGCTCAAAGGGATCCTAACTCATCAAATATTTTCTTTGATATATATATATATATATATAGGATTTGGCTAGAATTAACAACTTTTCAAAATACAAAGGTTCAAATTAGAACGGGTTGTGATAGGTGTATTTATTAAAACAATCATTAATTTTTTAGTATAAAATTATTTAAAGAAGTAACTTAATCATTAAACAATGACAAATTTGAAATTTTCACAAAAGTACAATTTCATTTTGGAAGTTAGTGTCATGAAACTTTATTTATATGGTGCCTTTGTCTTTTGGTTAAAATTTCAATTTTACCTTTTATGGAGAAGATAAAAGTACCTTTTATTTTGTAGTAATATTTACAAAATTACCCTAAAAAAGTAACTTTTTTAAAGAAATAGACTACAAAATTAATAAATCTACCATTTACGACCCTCTCTATCTTGAACCTTTGTAATTTGAAGGATTGTGAAGTTTAGAATATCCCATATATATATATAGAAAGAGAGAGAGGCATATGTATCATAAATTATACGTTGCCTAGCACTATTAGGTTTTGGTCAAGTTTTGGTCTTGGCATGAACTGGGCGTGGGCCTTAAGACTGGCCAGCTCTATTCAATATTCAGGCTGGAGGGCCGAGCTTACCTAGATTTGATTAGTGGGATGGATCGTTTATCTACAAATCCATGTCGGATCATTAGATCAGAGATAATTAAGGCATCGATGGGTCTGAATAAGCGATCTAAAAAATAAATAAAATTATATATATATATATATATATAAAGGGATCGGGTGTATTAGTGGACTTAAAAAATATTAAACAAGCTTTAGAAGGAAAAAAGAAAAAGAAGAAGAAAGTAAAAGTAAGGAACGGTAAACCGGTAACGGTACGAACGACTAATACTACCACCGAACGTAACGTAACGTAACTAACCCAACCCTAACCTA
>NW_006498404.1:1238192-1260565 GCF_000471905.2 Amborella trichopoda
AAAAGAAGAAGAAAAAATTAGGAGGAAACCCGACGGTGACACATATCACCCCAGAACAAGTTCAATCCCCACCAATTCCTACCCGAATGAGCGATGCATATCATAAATCACTAGGTTTTAAAACACCATCGCCTGCCTTTAGTAACCCTAGAACACTATTCTACCCTCTTTTTTTTTTTTTTTTTTTCTTTTTCTCTTTCTTTTTATCTTTTTTTTTTAACAAAATCACTTTGCTGATCTTATCGACATATTCGCCTACTAGGCCGCGTATAGGGTCGTGTAGCGTGGCCTACACATTATGCTCATCTAGCCACTTGAAAATATAGTTGGGGAACTTCTTTAATATGAAAAAGTTTGTGTTGTTTTCTAATAACCTCACCATAATTCCAAAAAAGAAGAAATTGATTTGTAGCTCAAAACAAGCTACGAATCATTTCCTCCTAAAGTCCTAACAATTTAATACTTAACCTTGTTACAGGGGGGATTGATCTAGGATTTGCGAGCTCAAAAGTAATGTTGGAAACCACGACTCTAGCGACGGAATTTGGCCAAGGGCCTAGCCTGAGTAGCCGAGTGACTAGGGTCGAGTTCCGAATTACTAGGCTCGAGGAAAAAAGTACTGAAATTTTTAAAAATTAAAAATATAAAAGATTTTAAAGAATATGGAAAATATGTTTAAAGTAGAATTGGACAAAACACATCTAAATAAGGTTTAAAAAGTAGTAAAAAAAGTAGATGTTGAAAAAATCAATTTGTGATTGGGGGTATTTTAGATATAATTCATAAATAAATGAAAATGTAAAAAAGATTATTCATAGTCAAACCATTTTCCAATCTTTGTCAAAATTATAGAAAATATAAAAAAACATAGTATAAATAAATTTATTTTACTTTTTATTTTTTTAATATCCCCGACTTGACTACCAAACTCAGGATACTGGGGCTCACCGCAGCGGCAAGCACAAATTACTCCGGCGAGTTTGGGTTGGCTCGCCGGAGTAGTGGGAAACTGCTAAAAAGCAATTGTTTTTTTTTTTTACTTTTCTGCAAGGTAGATCACAATAAGAAAAAAGTTTATATAAGGATGCAACCTTATAATGTAGAACTACGAATGCACCTCAAAAATCCATCGAAAAAGGTAGTTTTAACATTGGAAAACCCTTTGATTGATCACCTCGACATCGAGATGTATGACCATGAAAAATAAAAAGATTTTACGTTTCAGAAATAGTACATTTTACGACATATTATCTACACCGTCCATTTTCAAGATTTTCATATGTTTATAGATCTACTTCGAACCATTTTTAAATTTAAAATTTTATAATTAGATATAAAAATAGATTTTGAGATAATCCTAAGAGCATTTTACATCAAAGTTATACACCATGATAAATTTTGAAGGCATACCTTACCGCAACTACGGATGCATCCGTATGCCTACTGCACCATCAAAATAAAAGCTTTATAGATAAAATAAAAAGTTCCCCAACCGTTATTTTGGGGACTAGACCACAGGCGGGCTACACCACATAATCAAGCATTTCTGGTCCGACAAAAACTAGACCCTAAACCAAGTTGGTCCGGTAAAAAGTTGGATTTAATAAAAGAAAGTTATTTTTAAAATTTTAAATTTTAAAATTTTAAGTACATTTTTGGGTTCTAACCGGCTTTCAATCGCTCAACGGCTGAACTGCTACTTGCCGGCACTCCGATTGGCAATACAGCGGTAGTGGGAGAAGGCTTCATAGCACAAGACATGTGCTTCCAGAACACCGCTGGCCCGAAGAAGCACCAAGCAGTGGCCTTGCGCGTGGGCGCTGACAAGTCTATCATAAACAGGTGCCGCATCGAAGGCTACCAGGACACTCTCTATGCCCATTCCCAACGTCAATTCTACCGTGACTCTGTCATTTCTGGCACCATCGACTTCATCTTTGGTAATGCTGCTGTCGTACTGCAGAATTGCACCATCATCGCCCGCAAGCCCATGTCCAACCAACAAAACCTCGTAACAGCCCAAGGGCGTACTGACCCCAACCAAAACACAGGCACCACTATCCAGTTTTCGCGAATTCAAGCTAGCACCGACTTAGAACCCGTCAAGAACATACTCCCCACCTACTTGGGACGACCATGGAAAGAATATTCTCGAACCGTATATATGCAGAATAACATCGGGGACCATATAGCTGCAGAAGGATGGCTGCCATGGAGTGGGGGATTTGCATTGAAGACATTATACTATGCAGAGTACATGAACGGCGGACCAGGCGCGGGAACAAGCGGGCGCGTAAAGTGGCCGGGCTACCATGTGATAACTGATGCAAATGAGGCCAAGAAGTTTACCGTAGGGGAGTTCATACAGGGAGGGGAGTGGTTGCAGGCCACTGGAGTTGCCTACACAGAGGGCCTGTAAAAGAAGCAACTCACTCTTTTCCTTTAGTTTGTGTGCACTTTTCACCTTCTCGTTGGGGACAGCTTTCTATCTCAATTTCAAAAGTGAAACAAAATTTGCATTTTGTTTGATAATTATATAAGAGGTTTCTTTTTTTTTTTTGTGCGTTAATGTGTCCTCTTCTAAACATGGCGTAGGGGCAATTTTGTTCGGTGTTAATAAAGCGTGCATGTGAAACTAAATTACCATTCCCATTTTTAAGGGTATTTTGATTATTTTAAAATTTAAAAAGTATTTTTTTTAGCGCAAGCTTTCTATGCTCCTTTTACAGCATAAAACTTATATACTTCTCCTTATCTAACCGTCCATTTTGAATGGAGGGTTAAGATTGCCCCAATCACAATGTCACGTCTCTACACTATTTTATTTTTATTTTTTTTTCTATAAACTATTTGAAACTAAATTTTGTACATCAAATCCTCTATTAAACTCGCACTAGCAAAAAATATTTAAAAAAATATTTTCAATAAAATAAAATGAACAAAATACTCCTGAAAATTTCAAGGGATATTTTGGTCATTATATTTTATCGAAAAATTATTTTTAATATTTTTTATAGGTGCGATCCAATGAAAAGATGACACGTACCAAATTTCATATTCATAGCTTTTGTATAAAAAAACTAAAAATAAAATTCTTTGGGACGTCGGATCTAAGATCAAATGGTGAGTAGCTCTCTCTTGATGAAAATTGGACGGCTGGATGATAGGGGAAGCATAGATCTGCTATGCTATAAAGGAAGTATAAAAATCTTTCTTTTTTTTTATAATTTTTTTATGTACCCTAATTTTTAGTACATACATCCAAAATTCCATCTCCCTCCGATTTTGTAAAAAAAATGTAAAATTCAAATACTGATATGTATTTTTAACTGTATGGTCAAAGATAAGAATGGGCTCAAGGCTAGGTGGTAAGGGTAGTGGATTACCATAACATGATATTTTGAGGACCATTCCTGCTACAGATAGAGGACCCTATTCCCACTGAATTATCCGAAATATAAAAAAACATATGACCCAATTCTGATAGTTGGAAGTCAATTTATATTATTATTCATTATGGCTCGAACCTATTGGTAGTTTTTTCCTATATAATATATGATACAAAGTGATACAAATGACCAAATTACCCTTAAGGATAAATAAAAATAATGAGAAGAATACTAAAATGACAATGTACAACCTTAAAACCCCCTCATGGCGAGCATGCATCTTGCGCGTTAAGAGCTTGTTGACTCGAGATGTTTCTATTTCTTAAGTGCTTTGGTGAACTGGTCTACGCTCTGATGCAGTGAAGGGACAAATATCATAAAAATATCACCAGATTTGATGTAGCGAAGGGACAAATATCATAAAAATAGTTTCATTTTGCCACTTTTTTTTCTAATGAAGTAATAATCAATATCTATGTTCGATACGAGCGTGAAAGACTAGATTTGTATCTGGTTGCATGACGACGCCCTCGGCCTGGCACCCGGAGATAAGGCCAGACAAAACGTTTACATCTTCACTCCTTCACCTTCAAGGATGGCTAATCCAAAAGTTGTCTGGTGCTTTAATATCTAGATATGTTCTTCTATGGCTTTGGGATTTAGAATTTTGGTGACTTGGGATGTGGATTATAGTTTGATGGTCATATTGTATATGAAGTGTGGTCCTTAGGGTTCTGGAATGCAGGTTTATGGGATATATGTATATGGGATTGTTTATAAAGAGGCCATTTACCTTTTGTATTAGAAAATAAGAAGCATTCATGTTCTTTAGATTTCAAAATGGGTGGTTATAAGAGCGTCATTGATAAGATCCAAAGTTCCAAAAAAAAAAAAAACTCAGATTTCGTGACTCACCCAAAGCCATCCAATTAGACATCTAATGAATGTGAATAGTTGTGAACTCCTTGTACAAAAGGTAAATAGTTTCTTTCTAAACAATCCCGATATATACAGGGAGTGATTTCAAGTCACCGTGTCATTCATTGTAATATAGTGAAACCATACTTCTACAAAACTATGTTTGTGGGATTTGTGTGACCCCAAATTTTGTACATACCTTCTCTTCATCCCAATAACCAATCTCCAAAAAAATAAAATTCAATTTGCACCCTTGATATAGTTAAAATAAGTTCACTTCCAACGATGTATCTAGACCATCTATTTGGTAAATTTCAATATCTAAGATTTTACAAACTCAAAATCATTTTTATTTTTAAATATTGTTAATCTACTGCAATTGTTTTTTAAAAAAAAATTATATAAGGTTGAAACCGTATACTATTGAAGTAAAGTACACCTCAAAGATCCTCAAGAAGAAGGTTTCCGACATTGGACAACTGTCAAATTGATCATCTTGACCTCAATATGTGTAGATATAAAGAGAAAAAAAGAATTTCAAGTAAAAAAATAAAGTTATATGAACCATCTTGTTTAAATATTTTCAAGTATTTATAGATCTACTCGATATATTCCATTTTTAAATTTTAATATTTGATAACTAGGGATAACATGGATTTTAAGTCATCCTAAGGTTTCATATAATGAAACTACATCTCAACCGAATTTTGAAGGTGTGTTTTACTTCTACAGTGTAAGGAGAGTGATTTATAGAACCTCACCCCGACTATAAATTATCGTTTGAAATAGGAAAGAAAAATTTCACATGGAACTTGGAGAGACAAAAAGAGGAGAACAGAAGAGAACCATGAATAGTAAAAAGAAATACCCTAAAATCCAATGTGCTACTTTAAACTTCATCTCTTCTACCTTAAAATCTCTCTTTCTATGAGGCCCTTTTCTATTTGAATGCCACAGGTCATATCCCATGCTTATGGCTTAATATATGCAGAATGCATAATGGGGCTAAAGTGTGAGGAATGTGCTTTAGAGTGTTTGGTTATTTACATTTATCCAAAATAAATGCTTCTCTCTTTTTGGGGATAATTATAGCTACATAATGAGCATAAAACTGACAGTATTTTACAAATGGACCCGGTTTTTATGTGGCCAGCATATGTAGAAATGCAAGCCTTTTAATAAATCGATTTTTGATATGGATCTTAAGATTTAATTTTTAAGGACGTGTAATCTCTAACATGGAGATCATGAATATGAAAAAATAAATAAATTTTAAGAAATAGAAATAGTAATTCTAGCAAGAAAACGTTTGGACCGTTAGTTTCTATTGTTTTTTTTATGGAACACCTACTTGCATCCATTTTTAAGATGGATGTTTTATACTTTATGGACCGCATATGTAGAAATGCGGTCCAACTCACATGAAACAATTTCCGTTACAAATACAAGGTATGTCGCGCATGGTTATTGTGTCGCAAGTATCAACACCCTAACCATTGAAGTCATGTGTCCAGTTTCATGCTAAGTACTATAGAATTTTTGCTATTTTTAGGAATAATTATCAGCCCAAAATATTTTTTCATCCCCAAAATACTAGAAGTAATTGCTTGCGGCCTAGAGTTCTCCAAAAAAAAAAAAAAAATCACACCCCCTAACCCATTCCTCCCTCATTTTTTTAACTTTAGTCCCTCATCTTTTCCCTAAATGAAAATTCCAATCTCATCATTTTTCTTTTTATTCCCACCGTTTAACCAAACCTTCTGTCACAATAGCTCTTAACCTCTCCCTCTGGTACCCCCATCTTCTCTTAAACTCTCTCTCTTTCTTTCTCTCTCGCCCCATCTTCCCCCAAATTGTCAATGGCCTTACCCCAAGTTGCAATAAACTGAAAACAACAAACACTAAACAAAGAAGCAAAAAAACATGAGAAGGGGGGGTGTGTATGTGAGAGAGAGGTTGAAAAAACATGAGAAGGGGGGTGTGTATGTGACAGAGAGGTTGAGAGAAGATGGGGGGTGGTGTGTATGTGAGAGAGAGGTTGAGAGAAGATGGGGTGCACCAGAGAGGGAAAGAGAAAAAGTATAAGTCGGGGTAAGGAGGGTTGAGAAGTTAAGGGGGGGAATAAAAAGAAAAACAACAGGATTAGGATTTTTGTTGAGGGCAAAGATGAGGGGGTTAAAGTTAAAAAAAACATGTGGAGAAAGGGGTTTTTTTTTTTTAAAAAAAAAAAATGTGGAGCAAGAGATTAGCGGGTGTGAAGAAATTCATTTTGGATAACTTTGTGCCCTAAGTAATTTTGATCTTTGGAAGAAATACTAGGATAGTGATTCTAATTTTAACGGGTACAGGGATATTGTTTCAAACTCTTGGCCTCCCTTGTCCAAAATAGGATATTTATCACCTTGATGCTCTTGAGTTAAGAACCATGATTTACATGTTCCTTCCTAATTGTGTCAAAAATCTTGCAAGAATTTCATGACTTGGCTAGGGCTTTGGCGACAGTTTTAAGTGAACAAAGCTAGACCTATCTAAACCCACTGCACAAGAAAACGCACCAGTATCCAATAGCACAACAGAATAGATAATTCCAAGTGCAAGAGGGTAAGGTTTAAAAACACAGGCAGTACATGAAAAAACAGCCAAAACGTTACGATGTATAACGGCAACAAAGATTCCATGCTGGTAAAAATGAGTGCCTTTTTATGCATGGAGCAACTATTATAAAATGGTCCCACATTCAAGATAAAACTAAGGAAATTTATATAATAATAGCATGTATTTTTAGTAAAAGAAAGTCACAAACTTTATCAATCGTTAGATGTGAAATCAAGTGGCTGGGGATGTGTCATTGACTACGCAAACTATCAAAAATATAATTTTTCAAACTATATCATCATCATTATCATAGCTGTTTTTCAATTAATTAGGATTGGCTATACGAATCTTGATCTGTCATTCTACTCTATTTAATTTCTCAAACTATATGAGTAGTTTAAATTATTAGATTTCATATCTAGTGTTAAAGATGATTGTGACCTCTTTAAACCAAAAATAAATAAATTTATAAGATAAATCTATCAATAAAATATTCCTTGAAAATAGAAAACAATGGACAAAGCAGCCGATGTTCATTTTCAAAGAAAATAGAAAATAATGGACAAGAGGTCATTTTCAAAAAAAGAAATGTAAAAGAATCAATTGTCAGAATTTCCCATGCGTTTATTTGTTGTCGATGTTGCATGCCGTTATTTCCTGTCTTTTACATCATTTTCTACTTTTTTCTTAAAAATATTTTTCTTTATATTTATGGTTCATCCAAAGGGATTGAATTTATGGGCAAGACAAACCTTAATCCACTATATAAATAGAATTACATGACAGATTTTGAGACACAAAAGGTATCTAAGTAGTCATCAACAATACTTATTCGAGCAACCCTTGAAAATGCTCTCCCAACTGACGTCACTTGTTCTTCTTATTTTTTACCTCTAGCAACTTTTACCAAACACACTAAATAGATATACAAGAACACAAGAAATAGGCTCTTTTTATGAAGGGAATATCACCTAAAATATCTATGGAAGCCACTTCTCTAGGAGAAAAAAGCATTTCTCTCCCCATGAAGGATAGACATACAGTTTATCTTACTAGAAGCTCACATTTATCTCTATATACTCCTTTAGAGGCTCTTCCCCTTCTATGGAAGAGGGCATGCCTCAAGTGCACCTTCCATATGCGAACACAGATATGGCTTAGAAATATACTTCACATTTTTTGACATTTTATGGTCCACCTTTCATGTACTTTATGGTCCACCTTCCTACACATGGAGTATATACTTAATTTACTTCACATTTTTTGACATGTTATATATCCTCATTCTATAATGTAGTAACTTTTTGTCTAAGGTATTTTAAGTAATTAGTCAAAAATAAAATAGAAATTTTTAATAGAAACAAAAATATTTATTAATTACACACGACAATAGCATCACTCACATGAAGTATTACTTGTTTTTTAAACATTCATTGAAGGACCTGGTTTCCATGCGACCAGGCCCGCATATATGTAGAAATACAGGCATATTAATAAATCTATTTTTGAGATGGATTTTAGAACTCAAATTTTAAGGATAGGTAATCTCTAACATAGAGATCATGAATATGAATAAATAAATAAATTTTAAAACCTATAAATAATAATTCTAGTAAGAAAACATTTCGACAGTTAGTTTCTATGGTTTTTAAATGGAACACCTACTTTCATCCCTCTTTAAGATGGATGCTTTATACTTTCTAGACCGTATACGTAGAAATGTAGTCCAGTCCGAATGAAATAATTTTCCCTAATAAAATGCCACCAGTTTTTTATATAAACATACATTCTACTCTTTCTAGAGACCCAAATGCATATAAAATTTACCGACGACTAACACCTAACAAAAATAAATACACATATAAATCTAAGTATTCCAGTACGAACCCACAAGTAAAAGAGAAGAAAAGACAGCCACAAAAGCGCCCCTCTCTTTCTCTTTCTAGTAAAGAACTTTCTTTGCATTCAATCAAAATCAATCCCAATACATAGTAGAGTTCTATATTCCCCCATAAAGATTTGCTTGCTAAAATAACAAAGAACTCTTACTCATCATACCAATCCCTTTTCTAAATGACTTCCCTCAAAAAGATGAACTCAAAAAAACCTTCCATACATTGCACGCCTCCAAAGGATTACTCTTTGTAGCGTTCATACATTATTGTTGTAGCTAATGCAATGTCCTTATCCTCTAAAGCCTTTTCTTCATGTTGATCTCAAAAGCACGGATTTTATCAATTAGACAAACTTAACCTACAAAACTATCTCCTATTAATATTACTTTCAATAAAAGATAAAAGATAAGCTTTCCTAAAAAAACGCTAATACCAACATAAAAGGATTTATTCTTTTACTAAAAAAAGATACTTCTTGAAAAAAAAAGATTTTATCAACTAAACATCAAAAAACGTATTTATCCTATTCTAAAAAAATTAACTCTAATAAAAAAATAAAAAGTCTACCCACATCTCTAAAAATAGAATTAAGAAAAATAAAAATAAAAATAGAATTTGTGGCAACTAGATTTTGATATGTATCAATATCTAAGTGTCAAAAAATGTTGACTATATTAACCTAACAAAACCCTGTATTTTAACCCTACTTTAATATGATTTCTATAGGATAGTGATTTTGCTTATCTCCATCTCTAACATAGTACTAGCTCCTAAATTAAAGAAAAATATGTTCATGCCCAGATCTGATTCACTTTAGCCGTTTTTTAAACCTTGCATTGTTGCTTTTAAATCAAAGAGAAATGAAGCAAACAAAACCGTATTGGACTATTCTTGTCTCTAAAAGATATGGCAAACCACCTTACAAGACATTTGAAATGGTGCGTCAAAAGAATCCACAAGTTTATAGTATCCTAGGTGTGGGAATGAGCCGAGTGGCCCCGTCTGTCCTGGCCTTAAAAAATTAGGGCTTGGGCCACATTCACAAAATGTGTACTGAGAGAAGGGCAAGGGATTGGGCCACATTCACAAAATGTGGTTCGAGGGCAGGGCCAAGGCCAGGCCACCATGGCCCAAGGACCGGGCCATGTGGAGCTTGGACTAGGGAAAAGATAAGGCCGGCCCCAGGTTGGCCCGACCCAGCCATTTTGCCATTTATATTTTTTTTTATTTTTTTCATTTTCCCACTTGGTTCAGCTTGGATGGAGCCAAAGCAGGGCCTAGCCTGGGCCAAGGTGTTAATGGCCCTATTAGGGCCAGGCCGGGCGGGGCTAAGGCAAGGGCTATGGTACTTTAGAATTCTATTTAGGTGTGAACACACTCAAAAAGTACTGTACATGATATAAAAGCTAAGAATACCAAATCTTTTTCCAAGACAGAAAAGTGCCGCATTCTCTTGGAACAGTAACATGTCTCATTTAAACCACACAGCTGTAAACTAACATAGCAAACTAGTGACATGACTTACCTACCAAACCTCATCTAGAAACCTGATGCCTCTAATATTATTTCTCTAAATCATCGGGTCTTTATCACTCTTTCTTAGGCACTAAGGTCCACAACTTTCTAAGGGGGGGTTGATTCCTTGGGGCATTTGGTAGACCTAAAAGCCCATTTGGTAAGAGGCCAAGGGAACTCTCATCAAGGAATAGGTAGAGGTCTATACTTGTATATCGAAACCAAGTAATGATCCTTAAGCACCCCAGTTTGACTGTTCTTCTACATAAAAAATCCTCACCCATGTCCTTAAGAAATAACAACTTATTTTTCTCTAAATAAATGCAAAGCCCCACACTACATGCAGCTAGATTAGGTTATATCTAACCTGTCAAAACTTTGAATAGAGCTGTATCTCCTCTCCCTTGGAGGCTTACTACCCCCATTGAATGAGTCAACCAGTAGTAGGGTTGGCAACGGGTCGGGCAGAGTCCGGCCGGACCAGGACCCAGACTAGAAAAATATAATGGGACCCGGACCCAACCCAAAACTTAAAATGCCTAAACATTTTAATATATTTAAATATTTCATAAATTCTTTAAGTCTATACATGTATTATTTGGGTGCGGTTTCTATAAGGTTGCAACCTTAAACAATCCAATTGAGGCGCACCTTAAATTTTTATTATAACATATAATTTTTGTTGTAAAAAATACTTTGTATTATCTTAAAATCTATTTTTATACCTAATTAGAAAATTTTAAATTCAAAAATTGTTAAAATCAAGTAGATCTATAAATATATGAAAATCTTGAAAGTGGACGGTCTAGATAATGTGTTGCAAGAAGCACTATTTTCGGGGCTCAGTTTTTTTTTTTTTCATATTCGTGCATCTCGATGTCGAGATGATTGATTAGAGGGTTTTTTCAACATTAAAACAACATTTCTAATAGATTTTTGAGGTGCATCTGTGATTCTACATTTTAATGTTGTAACCTTATATAAATTTTTCCCTTATTTAAATATTCTAACTAAAAATATATAGTTATATTTATTTCAATATTATTAAGTATCAACACTATTCGGGTCGGGTTTAGGGTCTGGTCAGGTTTACATGGACCCAGACCTAAATAGTGTTCTTGGACCCGAACTCGACCCACCTGGTCTAATATTTGGACCCATACCCGGACCCGGGTCAGGTCCGGGTCCATTGCCACCCATGGTCTGGTATCTTTCTTCAGGATTAACAATTTGGTCGCACAAAGGGCGAAAAATAACGACATGCTCACAAATGACTAGTCATCTACAAGACTTGCAATAATTTTGTTTGATGTAGGTGCGTGCTTTTTTCAACAAATTGCGATCTTTCTCAACTAGGGATGTTATGATAGAGGAAGATGGGTTCTCTACTTTAATTTGGGTTCATTTAAGCGCTAAAATCGAAATCTTTCACAACTTGAACTAAGTGAGATGGGTGCGGTCATACCAGCACCAGCGCACCGGATACCATAAGAACCAAATGGAAGTGGGCACCGAATCCCATTAGAACCAAATGGAAGTGGGTGCTGTCATACCAGCACTAACGCACCGGATGCCATCAAAACTAAGTGAAAAAGTAAAGGAAGAAAAGAAAAAACCTTTCATTAGTTGAGATATTAGGATCAATAAGAATGGCTCCTCCAAGCAGCATAATAGCTAGGCCCATAAAGCCTCAAAAAGTTTTAAAACAATACCTCAAATGGGGTTGGGGACATTCCCATTAACTAAAATCAATCCAAAACCACTTGTGGGTTGCAATGAACCATGGACCCACTACTACAAGTGAGGTCCATTTCTCCCCATGCGTGAACTTCAAAGCATGGAAAAGTCAATCCCCATGTCCAAACTTCCAAACACCACCATTCAAATCTCAATTAATGCTTGGCCAAACACTTCGAATCTGCCAACAAAGGTTGAGTCCCCACCTTAATATTAGCATACATCTAGTTTGAATTGAGAACCATGTGTGTCCTTTTCAAGGATGTGTTGAAGGACAGAACCTTCAAATGTGGACCATGTCATAATTAAAAGAATGAGGCTTTTATAAGGCCTGGGCTTTATGAAAACAAAATAAAGCCTCACCTCAAATCCTCGTTTGAAAATTAATTTCGGCAACGGAAATCATGATGATGACTCTAATATCAATTTTTAACTCCGACAATAAAATTTTAAACTCAAAAAATGATACAGATATTGTGGATTTGTGAACACTTATTTTTAAAGCAAAATAGACAGTCTAGATAATTTGTTACAATATACACTATTTTTTAAGTTTGAAATCATAACTTTTTTCACAACCATAATGTTTAAGTCGAGATGATCGATGTAAAGGTCTTTGAATGCTTGATTTGCAATTTCCAATGTGCTATGTGGTGAGAATTTTATTTATTTTGAATGGATTGCAGCCCTGTCAAACCATTTTCCTACAAATGAGAAGTTTCCTTTTGTGAATAAGCAAGGAAGATTGGACAGTATGGATTCTAAGTTTGACAAGGGTCTTTTGGATGGTGTGTGCATGTGAACGACAGCCACCCCATTTGTTTGAGAGAGAAACAAAGTGAGAAGAAGTTTCAAATTTCAGATAAAATGCCCTTTGCCTTCCTCCTAAACCCAAGATTGCCCACCCCCTTTTACTATACTCGAGAGTTGAGCTAATAGATCAACCAGGTGCTAGTTTATCAGCGTGTACCAGATATGTCAGAAAACGGATGCCTCTTTCTTCAAAGTAATAAGATTCTTTGTACTGTGAGAGCATTTCTTCTGTTCACTTCTTCGGGCAAAACTCAATGTAAGGATATTTTTACCTCTTCAACATAGTGACCGCATTTAAAATACACATTTATTTTGATACAAGGAGGTCACTATCGGTACTAGCCTCAAATTGGATAGTTTGGATGCGCCATAAAGTTTGAAAAATAAAAAGAAATTGAACTTAGAATCTAATCAATGATACACTCACAAGCATCCCATTTGAAATGCGGTGAATAAAGGTAATTGTAACCTCCTTGTATCTATGAAAAAAGTTCATACAAGAGTGAGGCCTTGAACAGTCAAATTAAGGCGCACCTCAAAAATTCACTAGAAAAGGTTGTTTCTATGTCTAAAAATCCTTAAATAGATCATCTCGACCTCAAGATGTATGGACATGAGAAAAAATGGATTTAAAGTCTTAAAAATAGTGCATCTTGATCTGCTTGATGTACACTACTTTTACCGCATTCGATTTTATAATCAGAGATGAAAATAAATTTTCAAACCATCCCAAGATTTTTAGCCTTGAAACAACATCTTTCAATACTATTTGAAGATACGCCTTACTTTGATTGTTTAGGCTATATATATCAAAAGCACTTCATATGTGCCTGAAAATTAAACATTCTAATATTGAATAAAGAAAAAGTTTGTATATATAAAGTTCAGGAATTTTCCGGTCGTTGATCATGTTTTCATCCTGAATCGTTCCTTACTAATGCTTAGCTCAAATTTCTTTTTCGATTTGCTGGATAACCTCTGTCTGGTATTTTGAGTGGTACCGTGTTATTGTAGGGATCACGAGCTTTCCGACGGTATGAAAATCGCACAAATCTGAGCTACATGTACGCATCCCATGTATGCACACACTCTTATGTGCACAAATCCTCATAAAAACAGACCCATTCCAATGCACATGATTACAACATCTATGACCGCCCACACAATGATTACACACATGTACTCTCTCTCCTTTCTCATGCTTTCTCTCTTCATGCATGCTTTCTCTCACCTCATACATATTCATTTGAATGTCATGTAGTACATGCATGCTTACATCTCCATCATTATGTTTCTCGTACATGTATTCTCTCTCAACATGCATAATCACTTGAGTATCATATGGCACATGCATGCTTCCACCCCCATCATTGTGCTCCCCAAGCATGATAGATGCATGTGTTAATGATCTCATTCATGACCCCTACTCACATTCCACCATATTCCCCTATGCTTATATATACCCCCATCCACTCATAATTAGGTTTCACCCTCTCCTCGCCCCTTCACTCCCTCACGTGCCCTTATTTCCCACTTGTTCTTCTTCTTCTCTCTTAGCCCATTAACCTTTGAAGCTTAAACCCAATCCACTTGAAGCTCGGCAACCGAAATAGAGCTTGTAGAACATTTCATCTTGGCGATTTCGATTGGAGCAAGGTAAATAGATTTATTTTTCATGGTTTCATGCTTACGTTAATACATGTTTTTTTTGCTTAATTCAAATGTAAAATTCAAGTGTGTGTGTGTGTGTATGTATGTGTGTGAGTGTGGGTGTATGCCTACAAAAAATTTTATTAAAAGGTATTCTGATTTCCAAAATTGTGGTCCACGTTTGAGCGATTGTTAGGGTACCTTAAGCCTAGACCATGAATCTTGATGGGTCAGTAGGATGTTGAATGTATTTCCACATGAAAAATACTCATTGTTAATATCGCATGTAATTTGAAAGTTATTAACTATTTGTTGAAGCATGTCAGATCTGTGAATTGAAAATCTAGATATTTGATATGTTTTTGTGTGAAGTTTTTGACTGACCAAATTTTACTAGAATGAGATGAAACCACTTTGAAATATTAAATAAATGAATCTAGATTAATTTTGATTTTGGGATTATGATAAAACTCTCTATAGTCGGAGAATTATGGTCATTTTTCTAGTAGAATATCATCTGTAGTTTCTACTGTATAGAACAAATGCTACCCCTTAAAGAATCATATAGTTTGACCAACCTCGGTCCATTTTCTGGCGTTACTTTCTAAATGAAAGTTGCACATTTTTTAGTCTAATTTTCAAAAAGCTATGCCTCATGAGTAAATTCTACATATTCTAAATGTTAGGGCCTTTTCACTTGAGGGTTGACAGTTGTGCTTTCTGCTGCAGGGCAAAAAGTTCACTCTCTAATGATCAAGTGAATCGACCCATTTAGGTCTATAATTTCGTGTTTTTTCTTGAACAAAAGTCATATAATTTTTTTGAGTCTATTTTATCATAGAGCAAGTCCCATAATTCAATATTGGATAAGTTTAAAGTTATGCCCAAATAAGCACACTGTGCTCACTTTGGAAACCCAAAAATTTTAGCGAGATTGGACCATACTCTCGTCACTGCCAATTGTTGTACCTGGCACGTCTTTGAGACGATACTTATTATTAATAACATGCTTCTTATATGATTTGTATGCATAAGAAGCGTGACTCTTGTCAATTAGGTGATATATCTCTTTATAAGAATGTGTATGTGACATGCCACTAATTATTCATGATATACCTCTAGTATGTGATCTATGTATAACAATATGTTTCTAATATGATTCTGATATGACACTAGTAACATGCTTTCGATAAGATACGTGTGCATGGAGATATGCTTCTGTTATATGATCTATGCATGATAACGTGTTTTCGATAAGATATGTGTGCATGAAGACATGCTTATGTTACATGATTTATGCATGATAACATGTTTTCGATAAGATATGTGTGCATGGAGACATACTTCTGTTATATGATATATGCATGATAATATACTTCTGATAAGATATGTATGCATGGAGACATGCTTTTGTTATATGATTCATGTATACTAACATTCTTCTGATAATATATGTATGCATGGAGACATGCTTCTGTTATGATCTTATGAGATATTGTGCCAGCAGCTATGATTTTTTCACTTCTCTCTATGATATGATTAGAGTTAGAAGTGTGTGTGTTTGGGTAGTCGCTCCCCCAAAACTTATGTGAGGCACTACTCATTGGGACCCATTTGGTATTGTAGCACTCTCTCGTCATAAATGCACATGAAATGGCAGTATCTTCCAATACCAGTGCCTATCAATTTTTGAATCACATTGCGATGGAGTTGTATACGTGTGTGAGGCACTACGCAATGGATTTACCTATTGATGGTGTTTCTCTCCTGATTGTGATGGTAGAGGCTCTACGCATCATGATTTGATTGGCCGATGGGTGGGGCTTTTACTTCTGGAGTTAGTTGGTATCTCTTGATCTTGATTACGCTTGTTACATGCATGCCTAAATGTTTTAATATGTTATGATGCTCATGCTTGAATGATTTCATCGACTTCTTATTACAATCATACCTGATTAATCTAATTAGTTATTACTCCACCACGAAATAAATCATGCATGATACGTTTGTTTAAATATGAATTTGACGCATGATTTCATGTTTTGTAAGACTTGCATAAAACTAAATTATTGACATGACAGAATATTATTCAATTATTGACATGATAGAATATTTGTAAGTACACCTAGATCTTATTTGCTGGCCTTTACAACTCACTCTATTATTTTTCCTCCATGTAAAGTAATAGCTAACCGTGATTGGAGTGGCGTGTCTTAGTGGTCGTGTTTGGGGTTCCTTACCCCATTTTGTTGAAGCTCTATTTTCTGTAGTGTATCTTTTGGTTGGCAATCTGGTCGTATAATCCATATTGATTGGGTAAATATGTCTCGAGGGAAAGGTTTCTATACTTCTCCTACAACATACAAGATCTATGCTTCCCTTACCATCTACCCATCCAATTTTTCGAGGGAAAGGTTTCTATACTTCCCCTATAGCATAGAAGATCTAGGCTGCCCTTACCATCTAGCCGTCCAATTTTGATCAAGAGAGTCACTCACCGTTGGATCTTAGATCCGACGTCTCAAAGTATTTTATTTTTAATTTTTTTTATACAAATTGTATGGATATGAAATTTGGTATGTGCCATCTTCTCATTGGGGCACATCTATACAAAATATTTAAAATAATTTTTTGATAAAATATAATGATCAAAATACCCCTTGAAACTTTTTAAGGTATTTTGGTCATTTTATTTTATTGAAAAAAATATTTATATTTTTCACTAGTGCAAGTTTAATAGAAGAATGGACATCCAAAATTTAATGTCAAAATAGTTTATAGAAAAAAATTAAAAATAAAATAGTTTAGAGACGTGACATTGTGATTGGGGCAATCTTAACCCTCCATTCAGAATGGAGGGTTGGATAAGGGGAAGTATATAAGTTTTATGTTGTAGGGAAGCCTAGAAAGCTTGCCCATGTCTTGATGTTGGGTCTTTTACGTCTTGGACTGTTGTTGATGTTGGGCCTTTTGTGTCTTAGACTGTTGTTATTGATGTTGGGCCTTTTTGTGTCTTGGACTGTTGTTGATGTTGGGCCTTCTGTGTCTTAGACAGTTATGTGTATTTTATTGTGCTTTATTTTTTGTTTCATTTTATTGTGTTTTATTTTTCGTTTATTTTGTGGTTGGCTTGATACCAAAAAATTTTCTTTTCAAGGTGTTGAGTGCACTCCAACCAAAGTGGAGGTTGCTGGAGTTCGCAACTTATAGTTGTGGCCCCCCCACACCCTACGGTCCTCTGATGGGCCGAGGCCGAGCCCTCTATGGGTCTGATGGGGTCGGCAGAAAACGAGATCAGGATAAGTAATTATGGTATCAAAGTAGCCATGATAAGATCATTGGTCTAAAGTCTAAAAAGAACCAAACAGACCCTAAATAATGTATCGTTTCTCTCTCTCTGAGTCCTCTCTCTAACCATGCTCTTTTTTCTCTCTCCAACTCTTCTATCTGAATATATCTTCTCTCTAAGCATGTTCTTTCTCTTTCTCTCTAAATCCTCTCTCTAACCATGCTCTTTTTTCTCTCTCTAGGTCTTCGATCTGAATGTATCTTCTCTCTCTAACCATTCTCAATGTATCTTCTCTCTCTAACCATTCTCAATAATTGTGTCCGTTCTCTCCTTAAATCCTCTCTCCCCAACTATGCCTCTCATCTCTAACTCCTGCCTTCCGCCTTCTCTCTAACTCAACCCTCTAAAAATGCCTTTCTCTAACTCACCTTGTCTTTTTCAATCATGCCTTCTCTCCAACTCCTCTCCCTAAAAACGTCTCAATCTCACGTATCTTTGCTCCCTTTAATCGTGTCATTTCTCTAACTTCATTCTCTTTCAAAATGTACCATTTCCTCTCAGCACCTTTATCCTTGTCCATTTTCTCCAAATCGTCTGCCCTCTCTCTCCCTTCTATTTATCTTTCTATGAAGTCTGATGTCGGTAAAACTTTATTAGATACCTATAAAGCCCGATTTCTATGAGAACTTCCAAAAGGGTTATCAAATAAGTTTCTAGAACTTCCAGATATCAATTTTCCAGCTTCCAAAAAATTCCATAAAATTCCCCAGTCCAATTACCAAGTCCGAGAGAACCATTTATACAAAAAAAAAAAAGGAAAAAAAAAAAAAGAAATGAAAGACAAAGCATGGACTGCGCACGCAAAAACAGAGGAAGAAGCATGTAGTTATTGCTATTATATAATTTCTCATAAACCAAACAAGAAGAAGCATGTGCTTGTTTAATTTCTCAAGCATACAAAACAGAACCAAATGAGAGGCACTGAACTAAGGAATAGAGATCCATTACTCATATATATTTATGTACATATATAATAATTGAAAGTTGCAAGTTAAGGGTCAGGATTCTCCTAGAGAGAGACAAATCCTCACCCCCTTCAACCAATGTTCTCCTACAATACCAGACAAGAACAAAAAAATTAAAGAAGAAATTAAAGAAAGAACAAAAAAAACCACTGTAAACATTTCCCCAACCTAGAAGCACTATACTCGATATACTTCTTTATCATTAGAGATACGGATAAGAGTGAGAGAGAGATCCAGTTTTAAACCTCCTCTCCTTACTATTTTTCTCCTTCCACCATTAACAAATATAACAAATCAAAAAATTGGAATCATGGGTATCATGTTAAGAGAGAGAGAGAGAGAGCACATTTCCTTTTTCATGGAGGCCTCAGGCCACCATCTGCTCCTGCTCCATGTAAATTTGCTCGAACCATGACTCGGCACTCTGCAACTCCTGGTGATGCCTTACAAACTGCCCTCCAAACCTTGAATCCTCCGTCACTGCTGCCCCACCGCCAAGCCTTGAAGATGCCGGGCCGTCCTTTACGAGGGACTGAACCCACGAGACATCGGGGTCATCGCCGCCATGTACAACCCCATTACTCCGAAATCCAAAAGAAGCTGACTTCCTAAGTTTGCTAAGCTCCTCACCCTGAACACCCCAGTCAAGTTTACCGTTTGGCGAGCCCCAATCAGCGAACGCTGATGTCGGTGGCGGAGATGTGGCCATTGTCCCGAGCACACCTTGCCCGCGGTCGCAGAAGCTCTGGCTACGTTTTGCAAATGCAGCCGAGCGGGAGGAGTTCAGCATGGCTTGTGCCATTGCTGGAGAGAGTGATGATCCTGACTGGTTCAGCATGGCTTGCGCCATGGCTGGAGAGAGTGATGATCCCGACTGATTCAGCATGGCTTGTGCCATGGCTGGAGCGAGAGATGATCCCGACTGGTTCAGCATGGCTTGCGCCATAGCTGGAGAAAAAGAGGAGGTTGATTGGTTAAGCATGGCTTGAGCCATGGCCGGGGAAATCGACGAACTAGACCCAGTTGAGCTGTGGCCAAGTAGGGCCTGACGTGCTTGTAGGGATGTCGGGCTTTGCAGCTGTGTTAGCATGGCTGCGTCCAATTGTGCAAGCGCTGCCTCAGTAGAGAGCATTTCATCTAGATTGGTAGGTGAGACCCCAGCCGCAAGGCTCCTAAGTTTGGCGCTCCGGCTAATGTTGAGGGGGTTGAGCCGAGACTGAGCAGCAAAGTTCGATGAGAGCTCGTCAAGTAGCTGTTGATCATCAGTGACATAGTCCCTGGCACTCCGTGTTGCCTTCAGCCTGCTGCCCTGCAACCCAGCCCCTGAGAGCTGCAAAGATGAAGGTGACATAGCAGATGTCGAGGTAGCAAATGAGGGTAACATGAGTACTGATGGGGAGCCAAGTGCAAGTGGGCTCATAGGAGGCTCAAGTGATGACGATGGTGAGTTTGATCTTGGTGACGGCACACCAGAACCAGTCGATGCATAAAGGGGCCGGAGCTCCTCAGGCTTGTGTGCAAAGAAGCAAACCCTTCGTGTGCACCCGGTCTCATCCTTGCATAGTCGGGTGCGGTACTGGGCAGGGTGTAGCCAGCACTCGAACACACCATGAGCATACTCGCACGCATCACCGCGCCTGCATGCACCTTTGCGAAAGTCAGGGCATGGCACACAGCTGTAGTGGTACCTCCTTGGATCCCTCCGCCTTGCATTCTCTCCAGGGTGCACAAATGGACACTCAGTCCAATCGTGCGAGTATGCACGCGAGCACGGCTTCACCTTGAAAGAATACATCCTAAACTCGTCAGTCCCAAAAACCCCATTCTTTATATCAGGTAGTGAAAGATCAACCGGGTACTCCTTCTTCTCGCTTGATTTCAGTCCCTGTTCAGGGGGAGGCACAGAACCAAGGTCCTCAGTCTCAGCCTTGCGACCGAGTAAGCCCTCAAGCAAAGGGCGTGAAGGGGTGAGGTGTGGGGCAGTAGGGACAAGGTCAGCAGCGAGGTTACCAAGGGCATCTGGGCGCGTCGGGTCTGCAGAGGCAGCAACAAGGAGGCGCACTGCTTCAGGAGCCAAGGATGCCCCGGAGGCTGCCGCTAGGTGCAGGGCAGTGGCACCATCAGAACCCGATGCCTGGTTCACATCGATGCCACATGTTTCATAAGCCGAAAGGATATACGAGAGGACATCGGTGCTGCCGAAGAGCGCGGCCACCATAAGGGGGGTCCGCTGCTCAACAGACATGCGGCTAGAGCCGCTGCGTCGGCCATACCAGAGGGCAGTGCCATCAATGGCAGAGCCATCCTCCTCGACAGCCTGCTTGAAGCTGATCAGATCATTGGAGGCAGAAAGCTCGAGCAAAGATGAGTAACCATTGCCTTTGCTGCCTACTTCGATGTCTTTGAATAAGAAAGTTGAATCATGGTCCACACTGGTTTTGTGGTAAGGGTCCATTGCCAAGGCGGTCACCGGTTTCGCACACTCAGTGCCCCCACACATGCTCGGTTAACAACAACCCCCTGTTTCAGTAACAAGAGAATCTGAGTTACCAGCTAGAAAATATAACCCCAAAAAACAGGAGATCAATGGATCAAAAACCAAGCAAACAGGGAAGAACAGCAGTTCAGAAACCATAATGCAAAGGAGATAAAAGAATCTCATAAGTCCCAGTAAATTCCCCCAAAACACACAGGGGATTTCTGCATAAAAGACATTAAACAACCAGGTAAAGAATAAAAGAAAGAGCAAAGAGATTGGGCCTTCTCAGAAACCCTAGAAAAAGAACCTACAAAGACACAGGAAAATAAACCCAAAGCAGCACAGATTTTTAACAGAAAGGTAAAAATAACAAAGATACAGAGCCTTTATTGAGCATAACAGAAATATTAAAGTAACAAAGATACAAAGCCTTTGATTAAGAGGCACATATAAACCAGACAGTGCCTTATCAGATCACAAAGGACCTTATCCAAACCTTAGAAAGTTGCAGCCTGGTAAATACAAGAGAAAAGAAACCCTAATCCAATTGAAGCTTTGTAGAGAGAAGACACAGACCAAATCGGAAACCCTAGAAATATGGAAGGACGATTTAACGCCGGGAAAGTAAGCCAGGAAATCGCGAGGGTGATTACAGAGCGCAAAAATAGGGTTATTGTCCTCGGTTTCTCCGATTCGAGAATCCAAAATAACAATAGTACGGGAAAAAGTGAAAACCAGTCGGCCATTTCTAAGAAAGCGCTGTCGTATACGAGGCGGTAAAAATAAAAAACCCCTAACCACCCACATAAGAAATGCGTCTCTGCTAACCGCCATAGAAACCGCCTCCCTAACCCCTGAAAATCCGTTAATTTTGTAGAGAGAGAGAAAAAAACACTAACCACCCATCATCAAGAGAGAGAAGTTCAAATAGATCTCCCTCTCTCTCTCTCTCTCTCTCTACTACTACTAACCCCCTACCTACTACTTCTCTTCTATAGTAGTACGTACGTACGTACTACAACGACGACGAACTAAACGTAAGTAAGTAAACGTAACGTAAACGAAACG